>CAIGRB010003777.1:0-10251 GCA_903798255.1 Fraxinus quadrangulata | reverse complement strand
TCATTTAATGGCCAAAATGGAGGGAACGGAGAGTTTTGCTACACGTTGGAGTATTAGGTTAAAAAAAATATTGAGGGCAGATTTGTTACATTTTGAAAAGATTAGGGATGAAAAGTTCAAGTCTCCCATTAAAATAAATGCAAGTTACTTTTATTTTAGCCAAACCTGCGACCAGCAAAAGAATTTGAGATGAGTTGATTTGTGCTGCTTTCGTAAGACTGTTTACACTGGGTTTCTCTTCCTTCCAGTTCCAGTATTGTTAATCAAAGTTGCAATGCGTTGATATTTACATAACTAGCTAGCATTGATCATTTCGCATTATTTTATTTTTTCTTCGTAGAAGGAAAGATAAAGCAGAAAAGAAGAGAACTGTGGACAAAACATCCACTGGTAGTCTGGTACTCAGATATTTATAGATTCAAATAAAGTTATTTTTTGTCATACAATCCCTGGACTGCCTCAAAACTTAATTGCTCAGAGACCCATGCTGATGAATTCTTATGTGGTCTAAGCCATTTTGTCAACATGACTTGAGTTGCTAACTATATTTTTGACTGAATTCCCTTAATGATGCGATGCATCACTGAATAATGAACTAGAGAAGGATAATGTAGGGACTAGTTTCTATGGCAGCAAAAGCAATTGCTGAGAGAACCCATCCTGATATATGTACAGAAGAAAAACCGTCTCTTAGAAGTTCTTGGAGCTTGCCGAGCATGGTTTTTGTACAACGAGTTTCTCATAAATTGTGCTTTCATCTGAGCAGTTTTAAGCTTGTTCAAGATTTTGTCCATGGATGCCGATCTCTTCTTTTCAAGTTTCACCTGGATATTAGGTTATCAGCGGACATGGTCGTACGACATCAGCTGATAAGTAAATTATACGAGATATTGTAACTCTAAGCATTTGTTATCTTTATTTTCAGCATTCAATGTGCACTCTAAAACTACGACATTCGGATTCAATAATTTATAGAGGTGACTTTGGACGAACCTCGAGTTTTCGCATTGCTGCCTCAGCTTTTGCCTTCTGCAAGTTTTCCCAAGCGGTGATCTTGGCTTCCTCTCTTTGCAGCCTGCGCAAACACCAAAAAACATATGCATCACATCCTTTGATTGGATAACAACCAATTTCCCTCTTTCACTGTCTTGTAATGTTAATTGCAAGTTTTAACAGACAATAAGAAGTACAATCTGATCGAGATGGTAAATAAATTACGATGGCAAAAATTCATTGAGTGATTAGTCATTTTCGAATATCAGCATATGAGAAGTATTCTTTGCTCTACAGGATCATGTCAAGGTAGTTTATTACCTAAACAAAATGTGGTTTCCAAACAATTTTACTCTTATATACAGGTGAAATTTTTTACCGGGCATTGAGAGTTTTTTCTGCTAATTCAACAATTAACGGTCCTCAACCCTTAAGACATGTTTGGTTAGGAGGATTGGATAGTAGCGGACTGTTTTAGAGAAGAAAAATAAGCCAGAATATCGTTCCTTATTTTGTCCAGTCCAGTACTGTATACTAAATAAGCCCTCAAGGTTCTGAGGGGAAAAAATGTATACCTTGACATGCTATTTGATGCCTCTGCAACATCCAACTGTGAAGGTAAATCGGCAGCGTTTGGCAAACCTCTCATCTTTCTCGATCCATGTTTCTTTGACTGCCTGGCTACAGTGACACTTTTATCTACCTGGACGTCCCTGACTTCATCTTTGGCCGAATGATTGCCATGTGGCTCCAATAAACTCGGGATTGAAATAGGGAGACCGGAGAATGATAACCTTCCTTTGGAAGAAGAATGAGTGCTGCAGTCCGGGCTTATCTGAGTTGCCGTATCCCTACTTGAAATATCCCATGAAACTGTAGCTTCATCCTTCTTGGTTCTATCAGGTTTATCATCTAACCATTCAATTCAACAATGATGAAAAGCAACAGATATTTAGTTAGCATAAATAGTTTGTTTGTAGTAACATATCGCAACTCTGACTCCACTTTTTCACAAGACCAGTATAATACAATTAAATAAAAAACTGAAGGCCCAATTGAATAAATTGTAAAGAAACATTTTCTCTATGGATGTTTGTAATTGGATTTTGCTAATGCTTGTGCATTCAATCACATACAGGGGTGGGAAAGATAAAAAGGAAGCACCATATACCTTGAGAACTCGGCACTGAAGATTCACTTAGCATATCCGACAAGCCAGTCACGCTAGTTGATCGAGCCATACTATCCTCAGGATAAAGAGAGTTTGATTTTGCAGAAATGCCAGCGCCATAATGAATGGATAATCCATCGGGCACCAAGACCCCGGTTGTAAGTGGTGAATTGGCCACGAAATTCCTCACACTCCCATCTTCGATCATGGGCACAGTAGGTGAATAATTGGATAAATACACAAGTCCCGGAGCCCCCAATATCCACTCTTCGACATTGGCCGCCTCTGAGGCTGCACAATCGATGACTTACCAGCACCATACCCTGAAACTGGGCTCGTAATCCATCTCTCAGCGTCGTCCCATTTTGAAGGCAGGATCCTTCCACCATTTAATGGCATAAATGCAGCAGCATTAATATGCCTCCGGCTACTATTCGTAGGGATCGGAACTCGCTCGGAACTCCAACCCTTTGGAATTCCTCCAACATTGTTATCGCCATACTCCGGCGTTCCCGGGCTGGTATATGCACCCGAATTCCTTAATGAAGCAGAATTCTTCTTCATTTTTAAATCAACATAGGCCACATTGCTTCCTTACTTGTTCCAATTTAAGTTGTCAAGACCTAGTTAATTTCATTGTGGAAATAGATACATAGTTAGACCCAAATTCTTGACAAATCAGAAACATTGTAAGTGTTGCCAACTGTATCAGTAACTAAATATTTATATTATAGGATTTTTAAACCCAAAAATTTCATTTTCAGTACTGCAGCTATCATATTATCCCTTTCCTAAGAATCCAAATTTTCCAGCTTCACACACACATAGTACAAAAACAGATGAAACCAGAAAGTAATAAAAAAAATCAAGAAAGTGAAAAGATATGGCAGAAACTTACCTTTGATTGGTCCGAAACTCATAAAAATTGAAGCTTGAAGACTTTCTTGTTCACACTTTGTAATTCTTCCTTTTTGTCTTTCTTATTGAAGACTTTCTTGTTTACACGTCAGGAACAAAGATATATGTATGTACCATAAGCAGAACAATAGTGGTGAGGAATCTAAAAGAGAATTGTTTATTCAACGGAAAGTTGTTCAGTTGTGAAAGCAATAGGAAAATAGAACTGTATGTTTCGAGGAAATGTGTACAGGTTTCTGCTTCTATGCTGAGATTCGAGACAGTTCTTCCATTTTGAAAATGGTTAATTAATGGTTGAAGGAAAAGAGGGTCAGATTTTGTCCACACNTTTTGAAAATGGTTAATTAATGGTTGAAGGAAAAGAGGGTCAGATTTTGTCCACACGAGACGAGGTAAGTTGGCAGAGGTGGTCTGAAACTAAAAATGCAGTCCCATGTGACAAAGACTTGGGGTCCCTTATGGGATAATGTGTGGATTCTTTGAGAAATTCGGTGTTTATTGCATTTCTTTTTTCCATGTTATGTTTTTTTTTTAAAAAAAAAATAATTTTGTTTGCTATAGTTGAATCGGAATTGACTAGTTTTGATCCGTACAGTTCTACCATTATATATGGAATCATTAGTTCAATGCGTATAGAGTTAAAAACTTCCTTCATGAACGGTCCAATTCAATTCTTGAAAAACTCACTAAAAGGGTATTTGATAGGGATTAAAATTGAATTTTCAATTGATTGAGATAGAAGTTTTTGAAATGTGTGATTGAAAAGATATGAAATTCATGAAAGATGTGGTTAATATTGATTATTTGATTTTGACTTAAATTAAAATCAGATTTTAATTCGGCTCAAACATGCCCTAAATAATCAAATGCTCACCTTTAAATTATTTTGATATGACAATTTACATACAATTAACACATCAAGCTTAATGATGCAAATCTTATGAAGTCGATTTATGAGTCAATAATATCACTTAAATGCTTGTTTGGTACCTATTTAATTTATAAATATAATCGGTCAAACCTACTTTTTATTCATAAATTTCGTGAATTTTAAAAGTTTTACACATTTATTTATCACTTATTTTATCTATTTATAATTTACACTAATTATAATCTATTCAAAAAAGCGCTAAAATTTTATAAAGAAATCTCAAATCCCCCAAAGTTTTCCAATGGCAAAAACTTTTTTGGGTTGTTAGTTAAATTCGGATACACTGACGCATTGTTTTGGATGAATTTTGGTGCTTATGGATTTGGGTTGAGCAAATATTCTTTCATTTTTACTTAAAAAATCAAATTTTAGAAACACCAATCCCTAATATTCATGAAATGATATAAATACACCAGAAAGTTGGATATATTGCATCCTAAACTATGGGTTGGCTGCCAAATTGCCATACAAACAAATCGAGCCTGGCACGAGTCAAACAACGAAAATTTCGTGTGAGTCGCTCATCGATTCACATGATTTGCGTCGTTGATTGAGCATAAGAATACCAAGCCGGTTGAAACAATTCACCACTTGTTGAAACTCTCATTATGAATTTCATCTTTGGATAAACAATGTTCGCGCGTGCTCATTTGCTCTCGGTATTGGCTTGCGAGACATTGCTGCATTTTTGCAGCATTCAAAAACTGCTATATTTTAGAAAGAAATTCAGCGACTATTTGAAGAGTGTGTTTAATGGATATTATTGAGAAAAGAATGTATTTTAAATAGTGATATGATGGAAAATGTGTAGTAAAAAAGTAAGGAAAAGTTATTGATATGATGAAAAATATTATTTTATTAAAGAATTTGTAGTTGAAAATTAGTTTTGAAAGAATGTGTGTCAAACGGAATCGAAGACTCAAATTTTAATTTTGAACTTTTTCCCTTACATTGCGATTTTTTTTTATTTTTTTAATCCTATAAGAAGGCAATGCCACTGTCTTCAATTTTTATCAATTTCTGTTTCCATTCTCTAAATATTTCATTCTAATTAACATTAGCTATCATCACTCTTATTAAGTGTTGGACTGATTTTTTATTTTATTTCATAAGTTATTTGCTATTATACCACTTCAAAAAAAGATTTTCACTATCTAATATCTACTACTAAATTTGTTGTTGCATTATTATACCACATAATTTACGTAATGACTGGTTTATCATCTTCTTTTAAGAACGAAATTAATTTTTCAATTTCTTGCCAAACTTCCATATGAACCCAATCGTCACGTTGCATAAATTATTGAACATTCTTTATAAGATTTTAGTTTGATTAATAAAATATTTAGCGTATCTTGTACTTCATATATGGTAAACAATAGTATTTTGCAACATCTGCTGCAATTAATTCTCTATTTTTCGTTCTAGTAGAGCATTTGACTATAATTGTTATGTCAAATCTTTACCATTAATGATACAATATGTGCTCGTACATTTGAAGGTTCATTGGGTGAATTGGAGAGTGCAAAATCAGAAATATGGAGATGCAAACACCTCATACATTTTGATTTATTATAGAAACAAGATAACTACTTTATCATCTCTTTTAGGTGGAGCACAAAAATAAACAAAATATTATATGCAGACTAGCTAAGTAAAGAAAAAAATAATAAATAAATAAATTTAAATAAGTGTCGTGCCCCAATTTTCTCCACATGTAGCATTAATTTGAAAGAATCATAGATATTTTTGGGCATAATTGGTACACCCTCATTCCATCGTACTTATAAAGACTTTACGATAATGACATAATTAATTTTTTATTTTCTTCCATTCTTTTTTCTTGGTTTTATTTTTTCTCTTTATTTTTTTCTGGGATGGTGTGCAAGATAATTTCTGAAATCTAAAATTGTTAAAGCAGCAATTTGTGTGATGAGTATAAGTTGCTTATTAAACTTGGGAATTGGGACAATCCAAGAGTTGAGATTGATCGAAAAAATTACAGGCACCATTCGATCACCACACATGGCGAACAAACGCGTTACGATTTCTTTAAATATACATAGGAAATATTAAAAGATGCTAACTTTTTAAAAAAAAAAATTAAAATTAGCGATCACGTTGCAAAATACAGAGTTTTTGTTTATTTGTAATAACATTAAGATAAAAATATTCTAACCACATTTTTCAAAAAATCATTATTCCAAAATATATTTTCCCTGAAATTTGATATATATATATATAAGTTTTTCAATAATGCTCTTTGCTTTGTGAGAATTTAATACGTGGTATTTCCAAGTTCATAAACTTGTTTCACTTTTAAGCATTGAATACCATACACTTTATTTTATCTTCTAATCAATATTTTCTAAATTGAAATTCGTGAATTTAGAGATGACGTGGCATATTCACGCTTTATTATTTAAATCAGACAATTAATAACATATTGCCAAACCCACCATAGTCCCACTATAGCAATAAATATTAAACACTTGATTAGCATCAATAGTTTAAGATTACTTTTTATTTATTGGGATTGACTAATTGATCTAGTTTTAGGCATTTTTTATTCGGAATTTGCTAACCAAAGACAAGTCTCTTTTTGGCAATTGAAGTTAAGTATTAGTTTTAAGAAAAAATGACACTTCTATATTTATAAAGGAGTTGGTATTTAGGACAGTAGTCTAAATTCTTATATGTTGGTTTATACACCGATAATTATATTGATCTCGTTTTCCAATTGAATAGCATGGCCAACAGATCTCGACTCCACTTCCGTTCGTATATCAAGCTCCTACACACTTAGACAAATGTTAAGTACATGCAATCTTCTCTGACAGTAGGAATAGACGATCACAAGCACTCTAACAATCAAGTAAATTAATTATATGTGTATTTGGGTGTAGGATAAGCAATGAACGAGAGCAACTAAATATTACCATCAAAGTTTACTATTGAAGAGTAAAATTTCATTAATATTGAATGACATCAAATATGAGCTTTTATAGTAGAAGAAAAGTGATTGCCGTTGGTGGATGACACGTGGCATCATCTTAACGATTGACGTGTCGACCATATTGACATCACTTCTGTTGTCCTATGTTGATGCAACATTAAATGATTTTAAAAAGTGATCACCTCATAGCTCAAGCCTACTATTTGAAATGTAGATCTCATAGTTGATTGTGAGGTGTCTGTTATAGATATGTCAAATCCCTCTTTACGGAAGATCTCTTTGATGAAGCGATGGTATGAAAGATGCTTTTGCGAGACAAAGACTTGCAAATTCGAAAATGGGCTGTAGCAATTCGTGGCACATTGTCTTGAACGTGAAGATTCGACCTTTACATGTCGCTTCAGCTGAAATGCTTAGCTCACTTTAGCTTCCTCTGTAAATAGCCTTGATTAGGTCGAGTAAATAAAGTGATGTGAAGTGTAAGTCTTAAATGACTTTTTATTATTTCCTAGCTAATTGTCACATGGCCAATCTCATAAGATGAGACATAACACATTAATTGATGTGGAACGGTCTATGTGGCATGTTTACATTTAGTTAAAATAAAAATTATAATTTTTAATCAATAGTACAAAGTGGATTCCACTACAAAATGTCATTCACTATAGAATAATTATCCTACACGATTAAATTTTGATATTGACAAGTCCTCAGGTAATCGCGTTAAAGAAATGTCATAGTTACTAATGCTGTTAGATTATTGGTGATTGATTAATTTTTTGGAACAAATCAAATTTGTCTTCTTAGTCAACCAATAAACGATTTTCAGTTTACAATAGAAAAAAAAAAAAAAGCATCCACAACATGAACCAACTTATATATGAACAATGCTACTGTTACAGGAAAAAAATTCTGTAAAAATGATAGAGCACACACATGGGGGTGGGCCCCATTTTTATAATAATATTTTATTCACATGGGGTGAGTATTTTGACATTTTTACAGATGAAATAGTTATATACAAGTGATTTAATTGCTTATATAAATTGATCTTATCAATGTGGAAAAATCTATTCGTACAGAAGAATCTATCACAGAATGTATACAGATACTCAAATGTGTGGTGGCCCCTACATGAATTAAATATTGTCAAAAATATCGGACCCGACCTATTTGTGTGTAATCTGGCCAACTTTTGTGAAATATTCTTATGTGAACGTAGCATCACTGAGTAAGGCGGATAGGCCACGAGAGTGTGCCACATGGCAATGGAATCTGCGTCATTGGTGCAGCTTCTTGTCTTAGGATTGGCTCCCAATTGCTTTGGCCCCACCACCACCATCGTCAACGTCCCACCCTACCAGACCAACTCCATCAGAGTAAAGGGATAGGAGCAGAGTCCAGTTTATTTTTTGCTTCACATTTGTTGTCCATTCATTCTTGCTACAATAATTCTTCCAAGATTGTATTTTTCATAATTAAAATGATTTCACCTGTGCTCTATAATCCAGTAAATATATCAACAGCTGTGTTTTCAAGAACTCATCTGGGCATATCCAAGGATTTTCCAGCACAACTTTATGATTCTTTGCACAACAAATTCTATTCAAGAAGCCGAGAAAATGGGCAAATCAAGAAACTGACAAAAGTGAAGGCCACACTGGATCAAGTTCCAAAAGTGGAACCGGCTGAAACTGATACAAATTCAAGGTCACCGGAAAGGAATCTGAGGATTCTGGTGGCGGGTGGTGGGATTGGGGGGCTGGTTTTTGCGTTGGCGGCGAAGAAGAAGGGCTTTGATGTGGTGGTGTTTGAGAAGGACTTGAGTGCAATCAGAGGGGAGGGACAGTATAGGGGTCCAATTCAGATACAGAGCAATGCATTGGCAACTTTAGAAGCGATTGATGTAGATGTGGCTGAAGAAGTTATGAGTGCCGGCTGCATCACCGGTGACCGGATTAATGGCTTGGTTGATGGTATTTCTGGCAATTGGTAAGTAAGTTAGTATTTTGTTAAAGAAAGCTTTAGCTAATTGATGGCATTGCACTTCTAATATAGACCTATACCTAACTCTAAATAAGACTATTAGTATTGGACGGCACTTCTTCAAATAGGATTTTGCTACTTTTACATCAAAATTGTGCGTTACATAATATGACGTGGAGGAAAAATAATGAATGAAAAAGTTAACATTGTTTTAAACTATCAAATAATAGAGCGGCACGATGTACATGTAGCGAGATTCCTTCAAATATCCCTGAAGTAGGGGCTTCAATTTTTTTTTTCACGGGACATTATCGTTTTCATTTATTCTCCGAACACAAGTCACGAGTAAGCTAGATTGATTCAAGTTTAAGTAATGAGTTTGAGTGATTAGAATTGCTTGTATAAGTTCTTTCTCTCTATTGTATTCTTATTTAATATAAATAGGTTTGTGTGTGCCTATTTAAATATCTAGAATTTTTTGCATAATTAAGACTCTGAGTTTCAGGATATGATGAATTTTGACTCAGAAAGGATAATTATTGGTGACATGTTTGTTACTAATAATTTCCTCTTTTTGGCCAAGCTGAGCATGTGCCGGCAAAGATTTTTGTGGGGTTAAAACATAGAAATATAGACGGTAGATAAAATTTTGCAAGCCATATGATTCATATCCCTTCATCAATCAGTATGTAATTTTAGTTATGCTAGCTATGATGTTGTGGTGATAGGCAATTTCATGGAGCTCACTTGAGCTAATAACTGAAGGTTAAAATTGCCTGTTGACACCTTGGGTCTTCCTAAGTAGTTTAAGTCCTGATTTGGGCCAAAGGGCGATAGTGATCAATATCATTTAGGAGCACATGAAATTTTGTATGGAATTGGGTAGAATAACAGATATTGATGTCAAAATCAACGCGTGCAATTTTAACATCCATTGGGATTCATAGGAGAGTAAATTATCATCAATTGTGAAATAGCTGATATCCTAGAACTAGAAGAGATATGACAAATCGCATTATATCAGTAACTCTGTCATCGAGGCTTTAAAAAAAAAATCTGAACATGGTTGAGCACAAGGCATGGTCTTAACATTTGAAATTGCATTTTTCCCACATAAGCTTCCTATGCTCTTTATGAAGCCCCTGTATTTCTTTCTCTAACATTCTCAGCTTTGCTTCTATCTGCCCTATATCCTAAGTTGTCATCCTTCTTGCTTGCCCAGATCCAATATAAATGCATGCATCTATAATTTGACTCACGTATGCATTCCCATGTGATATAGGATGACATCAGTAA
>CAIGRB010003763.1:92957-115841 GCA_903798255.1 Fraxinus quadrangulata | reverse complement strand
ATAATTGGAATTCGGATTGATTTTTATATAATTGGAATTCGGATTGATTTTCACTAATTCCAATTTCATAGCCTCGATTTTATGCTGGCAAATTTAGAATTTTCTCATCGATAAGTTTTTTGATTATCTACCTATGTAGCTCATGTCTTTTTTATTTAGTGAACTTAGCTCAGCTCTGTAAAGTGTAGATACCCTGCTTGTAATCTCTGGATATTTCAGAGTTCCTGATGCACTATGTTCTTTATTAATTTACCTGGTTGAAATTTTTTGCCTTCCTTAGATCTGTTCCGAATTAAGTTCTAATTTGTCTCTTCTTTCTGTGGGAACAGAATATCATCTGGGTCAGCTAAAGGCTAAAATAGCGAAGTTGAGGACACAATTATTGGAGCCCCCAAAAGTATGCAACTTTTAGATTTATTTCGTGGTTGATCTGATAACTCAGATTGATATTGGCATTTTTAGCAGTCCTTGTTTCACTGATTCTCAGGATTATGAACTTTTTTAATGCATGAGATTGTTACTTGTTGGGACTTTGAAGTTTGAATCCTTGAATTTTTCTCCAGTTAATCCCAATTCCAATCTCATGTTCAATTGCAATGACTATTTTACGTTTCTATACAAGTGATGTTGTATCTTGATATTCTTCAATGCTGCATTAGGGTTCTAGTGGAGCTGGAGAGGGGTTTGAAGTTACAAAGTTTGGCCATGGACGTGTTGCACTAATAGGATTTCCCAGGTTTGCAATTTTATTACTTTAGATGCATGTTCTAGGAAAATAGAATTTACCACCAACAAAATAGATAAGATGGTTAAGGGATATTTTCTTGAGCAAGTGAGAATGGATTTTGATTATTCTACACGATGGTGGGTTAGATGGGCCTTATCAAGTGACTTGATATGATTTGAACTTGCACTTGTCTCTAGCTCACGTGTGAAAGCACTCACAATATTGATGGGGACGCAATCTAGTCCATCTATTGCATTTTTTTCTTCCGGGAAAAATGATGAGCTGTTTTTTAAGAACTAGAGATAATGCCTTCCAGGTTGCAAGTGTAAAATGCAGCATGCTGATCTTTAAGATTCATCTGAAATTCCAAAACGAAGGCTGTGTTATACACCTGCATGTTCTTCTTTGTCTGTGGTATAAACATTTATTCAAAGACAAACTTGTGGTCGTTTTTTTACCTTTTACAGCGTTGGAAAATCAACACTTTTGACAATGTTAACTGGAACACACTCTGAAGCCGCATCGTATGAGTTTACCACGCTTACCTGTATCCCCGGTATTATTCATTATAACGATACTAAAATCCAGTTGCTTGATCTTCCTGGAATCATAGAAGGTGCATCTGAAGGCAAGGGGCGTGGTAGGCAGGTAAAACATTTGAACTGTAATAACTTTATGCTACCACTTCCCTGGTGAGTTTGGACTATGTGAAGATGACATTAACCCTGAACGGGAACTTTTCAATTTTAATCTCAGGTCATTGCCGTTTCCAAATCATCAGATATTGTGTTGATGGTTCTGGATGCTTCAAAAGTAAGCGTTACTCTTTCAGCTGGAATTGTAGAATCTTGTAGTCTGATATCTCTTACTCTTTAGCCGATAATGGTCTCTGTTTTGGCACATTTACAGTTGTTTTGTGCTTAAATTTTTTTCCACTGTTCATAGTTTTGAATTCACACTTCACATCGTTTGGAATTGGTGAACTCTTAACACACTGACAATATTACCTTTGTATACCTCCATGAGTGTGTCGACATGCAGTGATGAGCAAGTAAGAACCAGATATTGATAATCTTCCCCTAGCTCCCTATATCCTGCGTGTTTGTTTTCTTAAATGCATATTTGTAAAACGCAACGCTTGTTCTGATAACTAATAAGAAACACTATGACGACTGACTATTATTATTATTTCTGGGCAATGTCTTATTTGGCTGTTAAAGTTTACTTATTCAGGAAGAAGTTAATTGCATTCCCTTGGCTGTTTGATTAGGTAGATGCAATTATGTCTTGTTCAGTCTCAATTACTGTCATCTGTAATATTACATCCTGTTAATGGAATTACATAAACCAAAATGAAAAAAATTAGATTACCAAGTTTCATGAATTTTAAAAATGTGGTGGTACAGTTTCAGCATTTGTTACCATCTAGCTGTAATCAACTTGAACCCAGATGGGTATGCTATATCCAAGATTTTGAGGTTATGTTGATTGAAGTCTAATGTTTTACCTTAGCCCGTTAACCAACCATGGAAAATTTCAGAGTGAAGGACATCGACAAATATTAACGAAGGAGCTTGAAGCTGTGGGCCTGCGTCTAAACAAAAGACCGCCTCTGGTAATTTATTCCTCCGTGGACCATTGTCTGTATGATTATTTGTATTTTTTTGCATTTTTTCCTTGCTCTTGTTTGCTTAGTATCACCAAGATACAAATATAAGCTTTCATTAGTAGGAAATTTTGTAATAAAATTTGACAAGTAGACATTATTTTGAGAAAACTCAAAAATTAAAGGATGGTAGTCAATTGAAAAGGAGGGCATGTTGTTTTTCTTCTCTTTGTCAATTATGGAACTAAAATTTTATTCTTGAATCTTTTGCATCATAATTTGTGATGTTGTTTACCAACAGATATACTTTAAGAAGAAGAAAACTGGTGGAATTTCTTTCAACAGCACCTTACAATTAACTCATGTGGATGAGAAGCTGTGCTATCAGATATTACATGAATACAAGATTCACAATGCAGAGGTACTCTCTTTCTCCACACTTAATTTCATCATTCATTTAAGTGTGGTGATGTCGTGTTCCCATCTTTTAGCGTCAGCTTCCGAGATACGGTCTTCAAATTCATGATAACACTAAAGTAAAAGAAAGAAATGGAACACTTTTTCACAGGCAACGAGGAATTGAGGCAATGTTTGCTTTTTTGTGTTACACTTGTTAACTAAGACACATTTGACATCAGCTTCAATGTTGCTGTATGCAGTATTACTTAATATGTTATACCCTACATTCACAAGGTATGCTGTGGTTCTATGTTTATTTTGAGAACTTCAGAAATATTTGCAGGCAGAATCAAGGTATAGCAGTGTTTTTCATGTTCCACTTTTACTAAATTTGCAGTATGAGTAAGATTATATAGCGAATTTTAAAACTTATAGTCCCTGTGTGGTTGGAACTAGGTCCCATGATTCACCAGCCATGCTACTCCGACGACAAGTGGTTGATGGTTCACTCCAAGGGATCTTGGAGCAGTAGTTCTGCTCTAAGGCACTCCATTATTTCTAAATTTTCTCTAATTAACCTTAAACCATGACTATAATTTCATATTGTATATTTGGAAATTTGTTATTCTAAAAAGTGAACTTTTTAATATGTAGAAATTATGGATGGAAAATGGTATTAACTACTTTATTACATAAAACACGTTGATTTCCTTTGTGGTTATTTGACATTTTATCTCTACTTGTAAGTTGTAAGTAACTATTTTGTCAACTATGAAACTATTTATAGTACAGTTTACCTAGCTGCTCAAAATTGTAATACTACTTATACATAAAACAATTAAAGTTACTTATAATTAACTTGTTTAATTGTAAGTTATTGCATGTGAAGACTTCATTTGCCTCCAATGAAGATTTACTCTGAGCCACGTTTTCTGCAATAAATTGTTAGGTTTTATTTCGTGAAGATGCCACAGTGGATGATCTTATTGATGTAATTGAGGGAAATCGTAAATACATGAAGTGTATATATGTCTACAACAAAATAGATGTAGCTGGTATTGATGATGTGGACAGATTAGCACGACAGCCGAATTCCATTGTCATTAGCTGCAACTTAAGGGTATGTGTGACATTCTTAAACACTCTTCCATGTTTTTAACGTACCTGAGCCATAAGTAACTTACTATTTGTTGCTTATTGTTGAAAAGTTATTTCCATATTTTTCTAGTCCAGCTCAAACAATTATTAGGAGATTGATACAACTTAATTGCAGCTGTAGATGCAAATTTTACGAGTAAGTTAATGTTGTGTCGTTATGTTGCTTGAATAGCTGAATCTGGACCGGCTGCTAGCGAAAATGTGGGAGGAGATGGGTCTTGTCAGAGTTTATACCAAGCCTCAGGGCCAGCAGCCAGACTTCGGTGATCCTGTGGTCCTCTCTGCTGTATGTCTCCGTGTCATAATATTAGTGTGTGCATATCTGTGTGAAGGCAAATTTTTTTGGGAGCTGTTTTTATAAGAAATATGCTCATTCTTCCCCCATTGACATGTATTGATGACATTTTGGTTTTTGATGTTAGGGTGGCAGAATTCTGCTTCCTTTCTCTATTTAAAGTGATATATTTTTCTTGAATTATGTAATTTGGATTTTATTTTAGGGTAGAGGTGGCTGCGTAGTTGAAGATTTTTGTGACCACATTCATCGGAGCCTGGTAAAGGATGTGAAGTACGTATTGGTTTGGGGCACAAGTGCAAGGCACCTCCCACAACACTGTGGCCTTAGTCATGGTCTTCAGGACGAGGATGTAGTACAGATTGTTAAGAAAAAGGTACCCAAGCTCTCTTTAAGTTACTTTTTCTTGTCTCATAGTGAGCACATATTGTTTTTTTGTTTTCAATAAACAAGAGTTAAAGATTAACTTTTATGGTTCATCTGGCTGTCAATCCTTTCTGTGTTTCCAGTGTTTCAATATACAATATTGGTAGTGTGATCAGAGGGGCAGCGTCAATGTTGTGTGACGATTAACTAAATTTCACAAAAATGAGATTTAACAGCTGTATATCTGGAGTAATTCAGAATCGTCTGGTTTAACAAAACTGGTTACTGACTTTCTTAAGATCCAGCAGAGCTAGCCGGTTTTTTACCGGTTCACATGTAAGACGTAACACAGTCGAGTTGACTCTCCCAACTCTTGGACTAGTCCGAGTTTTATAAGTTGCGCAACCTATTTACAATAGTGGAGTGGCTCGACGCAATGATAAGGGAAATGCAATTTTGCATTTAAATGTAGAAGCATGTGCACATTTCGCATCCAAAATTCTTAGTATAATGAAAAACCTTGGTTGTTCCATTCTACTCGAGAGCTGGGGTTTACCATAACATTTTACTATGAAGTTTGTCAACCTTTATGTAAGGACTAAAATTTAAATAGAAGACCTAATGATTTCCCTTCTGACAGTTTTCACTAGTTTCTTGTTTTCAATCTCATTACAATTGATTATAGTTGGATGAGGATTAAAATATTTTCGCGATGGTTGCATTCACAAGATTTTCGTTCAAAAGTTGCGATTTTATGTGTGTCTCATTTAATTTATGTATTTTTTTGTCGACTATCGCCGGTAAGATTTTAGTTGGGGTTGTGCTGGGTACAAATGAAGCAAGCTTATGTGGGAGCTGCTTGAGGAGCCTCTTGAATAGCACGTGAATTGAGCTCAAGCTCAAGCATACTGGGTTTGCATGCTTGTGAGCCTAAGTGAACGTGTACTTTTTACGTGCTATTTATGTACTTATCTGATCAATATTTCGGCACCATATGTGCATGTTAATATTCGGCTATGCAATTTATCTATCTGATATACATAAGATATACGGGTGTTAGTATTTGACTGTGCAATTTATCTGTTTGATATAACATGAAGTATACTGGTGCAAATAAACTGAAATTATCTGATAATTAACCACTGAATGGAATGAAAATCTTTGAAAAGGTATGAACCTGTGATTTGCTTTCTGCAGGAGAAGGACGATGGAGGCAGAGGACGGTTTAAATCACACTCGAATGCTCCTGCTCGAATATCTGACAGAGAGAAGAAGGCTCCTTTGAAAACATAATTTTGAGTGGCGATGCTACCTCAAGGAATTGTTGATATCCATTCTACAGATGATTTTTTCCAATTTCTGGATGAAATCCATTGTGAGGGAACAGCTCAAGATTTTGACAGTCTTCTTCTGACTCGTTTGAATAGATGTTTCTCCTCAAATTTGAGTGGTTATTTATAATATATACTCCAGCATTGACATCGAGAAGCATTTGATGATTGAGCGAGTTTGATTTCTTTAGTTTGTAATAAAATTTGAACAAGATTAAGTAATGTTTAATGTGATCTATATCCATATAACTGGCCAAAAATTTAGAATCTTGTTTTGAGTTAAATGTAATTTTTGTGGCTCCAATTTCACCATAATTTTGTTGCTTTCACTCAATATTCGTTAGGCAAGTCTTATATTTTCTTGGTCTACTACAGTATGAGGAAAATAGTTAAAGAGCTTAGCAATTTCAACAGAAAAAAGCATATCCATGCCATTTTTGAGGTTATTTTTACATGTTTATATTGTCACGAGATGTTTTTCAGGTTTCCAGATCGATGAAGGACGAAATTTGTTGATGTTATTGGAGCTGGAAATCACTTGGTAGCTCTCTTTAAATCTCTGGATTTAAAGTTAATTTATGGATGCTGTGATTTAGCTGAACTAAAATTGTTGTGGAGTGGACTAGTTGTGCATATAGACACAACTTCCCGCTGTTATGCTTGCTTGGTTTCTGCGGAGTAAATTGCTTAGAGTACGCGTTTATTATGTCAATTATAAAGCATGTGTTGTTTAAATTGTACAGGTTCATGGTATTAGTTTGCCCGAGCTTGTACTGAACAAGATGCTTTCTTTCTCGACATATTCTACCTATTGTTGGATATAAAAAGGCTTTCCATATATCTGTTGCTCATATATATTTGCAATCATGTTACATTTACACTCTCTTACACTTTTCTTTGGACTCTTCCACGTGACAATACTTATCGTCTTGATTTTAAACACATCCATCACATAATGCACAGATTTCCTCTACATAGAGGGAATGTCAACTAGGGCGTCGTGCAAAAATGTACATAAATCATTATTCATAAATTTGTTACCCTGCAGCTCTCAACAGAGTTACAAGTGTGGGAGCTGGAGCGAGGGGGTGGTTGGTAATACTAAAGATAAAGATAGGTGTTCTAAAAAACATAAGGCGTGTGGGAGAAATTTTAAGCATTATGAGCTTAAGCGAGCCTAAGCGACGTCTAGACGTAATAAAAAAAAAATTCTTATTTTAAATATTATTTTAAAATTTTAATCATTTAATAATTAAAATAATACGTATCAAACATCTAAATTATAAAATATTATAATTATTTAATAATTTCTATAATTAGTCAATTATACAATTTTTAAGTTTCAAAATATGAAAATAGACTTTTTTTATAGTTACAATTTTCAACTAGACAAATTCTACTTAATAAATTTATAGAAATTTCATACATGTTTTTGAAGTTTTCAACAAAATAATGAGTGTTAAGATCAAAATTATGAATGTGGATAGCATCGTAACTTAAATTTTATTTTACTCACGAATAAAATTATTTTTAACTTTTGTATATATATAGTCTTTTTAAATTTAGAAATTAAAGTCGAATAAAAAGTTTTTTAAAAAAAATAAAAAAAAATTAATAAACTAATTTAAAATAAAAGACGTTTAAAAAAATAAAAAAATTTAATAAAGCGCGCCTAAGGAAGACGAAAGTGAGGGATGAGAAAATTTATGAATTGACAAAAAAAAAATAAAAAATCACTTAGCCGCAAAACGAGATGTTTTTCCAAGCTTCAAGCTTAGGCGATTGTAGATCCTATTGTGGTAAAGTTCCATTAATCAGCGTTTTCACGTGGTAAGAAAAATCTTGATGCTGAGAAGCAGAAAGAAGATGTGAATGTTTCCAAATAGGTATATATAACACTTACTTATGAACGAAGTCAAACAATTTATGCTGAACTAATTAATTAAGTTTAAAACATCGAGCCCTGAAAAACTTTTATGACAAGATGACCCAACTAAGGAAGAGATCTTTCCAAGAATTTCAATATGTGAATCGAGGATACAATAAAGAATTATGCAATAGATCCTTTAGTTTTTTTTGCCGTCATTTTATTTTTATTCTCTCTTGTTTAGGGTTGATAGAAATTCAGGTAACACTATTAAAAAAAAAATAACCGCCATTTTTTTTAACATAACATAAAAGTGTTTATCAGGAAAAAAAACAGTAATCAGATATTAAGATCTAATTCTTATAAGGTAGATGACCTAGGTTCGAGTTTCATTTGTGGGGAATAGTGAAGTTCGAAAAATAGTTGACAAAAGATGGTGATGGCATTGCAACTACATTTCTTAAAACAATCGTGCTATATGTACATGCTCAGTAACAATTTTTTTTTTTTTTTCGCAGGCCAAAAAAAAAAAAAAAGATCATATAGGTGCTACAAGGGAAGCACTTGTAAAAGATGGGTAAACAATTCCGCTGTACAAGGAGATGATAATTGTTCTTCTCAAAAATTGCAAATGAGAAACTATAAACCTTGTTAATGTCCTAATAGTTCTAGTTGTTAGATTTATTCCCATTTGTCCAGCTTTTGCTATGCTAGGCCATGAACCGTGTTAATTGTCGTAATTAGACATACTTTGAAAATGGATCATATATGACTTTGAAAATGGTAGCTTTTAGACTTAAAATTTAGAACTTGTACACTTTTGTTTAACCAAAATTCAAAATCCACTTGACATAAAATTTAAAAAAATATATAATTTCTCAGTTTCACATGATTAAAGATATTATTCCGTTGGCACATGATCGATCGATCGATCTCTTCTTTTCCCACAAAACAAAAGCTGCTCATGTTAATACGGTTGCATTACAATCTTCTTGGGATCACCAAATATTCTCTCTACCTTTCTCTTTTTCTTCTCCTTTACTTGCTTTATTTACTTTTAATTAAAGCACCCTACTCTCTTGTGTCTCACTTGTATTGTATATTTACAAAATGTCTACTGGGGCCAACTACAATCCCGATCAAGATTAAAGGGCAAAAAAAGTTTTCGTGCACGATCACATTTAGCCCTTGTTTGGCCTCTCATTTTCCAAGACTCGTTTTTCTTCGAACTCTTTTTTAATCATACATTTCATAAAAATCCACAACTTTTATCAAGTTTTCAATTTTATATATATCTCTCATTAACTTTTTATTAAAATCTATTAGACTTTGTTTGATTGCTCTTTCTTTTTTCATGGAAGATGGAAATTAAAATCAATTTCCACATTTTTGCACGTTTGATTGACTAAATTTTCCATAGAATTGGTTTTCCACATTTTCTTGGTTTTCGAGGAAAAATTTTCCCATGGATTTGGTGGGAAAAGCTTTTCTAGGTAACTTTTATTTTTTAATTTTTTTTTAAATTTTTTTGGCAATAGAAACAAATTGTATTCTCAATTGTAACAAATCATATCCCTCTAATAGACAATTTTCATGAAAAGTAAAACTAAACGAATACCAAAAGATCCAAAATTTCAATATTTTTCAGGTGAAAAATTATACCAATTAAACACAATTAATTGACAATTCCCAGTAAAACAAATTTTAGGCAATTTAATTCCCTGAAATTCATTTTCTTTCCACCCAAATTCACTCTTGCAATCAAACGGATCCCTAATTTTTTTTTTTTTTGCTAAATCAATTCAAGTTTTTATACGGTTATCCACGTGAGCCACCAAATTGGGTGACACTAGACTTAAAATGCATGTAAAGCTTCTGCCATTTCTTGCTTGAGCCAATTTTCCATAGAATTTTGACGAAACGGATCAAATAAGGCCAATTAACTTAATTAATTAAGTTGCACTAAGATTGTAAAAAAAAAAAAAATGATTTTATTCTCTATTTAACCGTTTAAGTTGCAGTTTTAACTCAATTTAACTTCAAACTTCACAGGGTGTAATATAAATTTGATGATGTATTGTTGACATTGGCACACATGTTTGAATAACGAACCTAGCCCGGAGTGACTTGGTACAAAACGTAGACGGCGTTAAGGCTCAATTTCAGGCCAAGTTAGTATGGAGAAGATTGAATCGTCCACACCTATTTGACACCACTTCTTCTTAAGTGCGATACAAGGACGATGTATTATTGCACTATCACACGTGTGACTACTACAGGTGTCATGTCCATGGTGGGCAATGGGTTGCCAAGCAATTTGGGGGCAGGATTAATCAAATGGACTGGGGCCCACTTATATGATTGGTGGACATATATGATTTCTCAAGATATGTTGAGGGGCACCCACGTGTACATGCACCACAAGGCTTGGACATGATGGGCCAGCCCATGATGTGCATTGGGCTTCTAATTGTGTTTTAGTTGAAAGTGCTAGATCAGATTGGGACCAAGTTATAAGTTAGCCACATCTTATGAAGAAATTAATTTCTTTCATTACCCCACCCCACCCTGGTTCATTTCCGATTGCAAGATAAATATGTCGAAATTACATTTCGTTAGGTAAGTAATATTTAATTTAACCATATTAATCAAAATTTGTTATTTTACAATACTGTTTTTACTTTTTTTTAAAAATATTTTTTACACAAAACAAGTTATTCACATACAATTTTTAACTTCACCTACTTGAAATTTAAGTAATTGGTCTCAAGTCCGAATAAAGGAAGAGGTTTTAATTAAAAAAAAAAAAACGAATTCACCCCTCTAGTAAAGAGCCGATCTCGTGCTAATTAGGGTAGAGCGTTGTCATCCCCACCACCATTTTTTTTTTCTAATTATTTTTATCTCTTGACTCGGTATTCAATATATGCGGGATGTGTTCAGTATACATTATTATAGATTATTGGACAATATGTTCATAGTTAATGTTATCTAGTATTGTCGACTATATCTCATCAAAACATTTGAACTATGGAAAGAAGAAACAATTCAAACTATCCCAAGTTCCGTTAATGGAAAAGAGGGTTCTTAGTGATGGAGATAATCGAGTGCATAAAAAATAATAATTCATCTCGGATAGGAAAGAGAGTTCATAGTGCATCGAGCTAAATGTTTCGTCGTTGAAAACGAGTGTGTAACAATTCACTCTTAAGAGGTGTAATCTAAGACGCAAACTAGTCAAATGGGAAATGGGTTGTTAGTGCACAGGGGTAACACGGGGGATCTGTAATATGAAATAATGCAATGAATTATTAAATCAAGTAGCCTAAAAGAAAAGGCAAGAATTTCAACCAGAAATATCCATTTCAAATATGCTTTTGTTTTTTTTAGACTTTTTTCCAATATAAACAAAAATACTGCCCACAAATGACAAATGTGATGATAGAAAAATGCCAAAAAAGAGGATTAATTAGCCAACAATTAGATATCAAATGGACACTACAGACAGATACAAGACTGCCGCAGCTTTGAATGTTTAGAGACAAAATACTGTATATTATAGATTAGTGTCTGGTGTATTTGACCTCTGTTGTACCCTTGTACAAGGACAAAATCAGGAGAAGATTTTAATGTACCATCAAAAAAAAAAAAAAAAAACCCATTTGTTTTTTAAAGTTGACATATAAGATCAAGACCCTAACTCATTCCCATTCAAGTGATGAGTCTCAAAAAGATTAAGCGACGGAAAGATACTACACTCAGCGTACATTCACAAGGAATATGCTAACTCACGTAAAACACTTTTGTTCTCCGTGTTTTCAAGCGTGATCTATTACTCTTTTACGTACCTTTAACTAGAGTTTGATTAAGCTTCCTTCAAAGTCAGTATTACGTTTATTCGTGTTTGATCAAATATGCGCGTGAATTGTGCATGGTTGGTATGTAACAATCCTATCAAATTCTTGCCCACAAAATATATAGCATGAAATAAACCGTGATTGTAACAACTCATTTTGGTTTACCAACAGTTGTTGAATTACTAGTGGAGGCATTTAATACATATATAGAGATTATTAACTTTTGATATAGATCTATATTATTAGTGACTGGATTAGGAAATATTCGAAAATCAGAAACATCAGTTTGACTTTTGAATGCGTAATTTAACTTTGAATCGTACATACGAAAATAACGAAAATTGACGAAGTCATAAAAATTGATGAAAATTATGACTTAACATAATTATATATATAATTGTATGAACTATATTTAAGTTTATTACATGTATCATATTTAGATTGATACTATAGTTGTGTAAGGTAATATTATTCCCATATAATGTAAAGGAATTCCTCAAGAAAAGATCATTCACTCAAACGTTTGTCAAGACATCAAAACCTACCTTGAGGACTTTATACTGAATCCTCCGTTTTCTTTGGGCATAACTTAGCTTCTCAAGTGTGGTTTCTTGTAGTAGTCCACGGTTGACGGAGTTTTTATCAATGTGTGACTTTTGTGATTGGTAGTCGACAATTGACAGAATCTTTGTCAACATGCGACTCTTGTTGTTGTCGACGCTTGACAAAATTTTTGTCTTACTTTTGGGTTGTCCATTGGGCATTTGCATTCTTTTGCACATGACAAATTGATGCTTCTTATTCATCCAGTATCAATTTGAGTGGGGGTGTCAGTGAAATCGACAGAGATTATGGAGATTGACGAAAATCACAAATATTGACAAAGATCACGAACATTGAAGAAGATTATGACGTAATATAAATATATAATTGTATTTACCATATTTAGTTTGATTACATTTACCATATTTAGATTGATACATTAATTGTATAATGTAATACTATTTCTATATAATGCAAGAAATCCCTCAAGGGAGGATCATTTAGTCAAAAGTTTGTCAAGTCGATGTGGTAAGATACTAGGCTTTGATTGGGCGTAAACTACTTTATTTTTACTAAGGAGGCTTTCAGTTGATTAGATTTGCAACTCTACGTATTCGACGATTTTTCTAAGACTAAATACATACGATAATTTAAAAGAAAGCAACACTCAGAAATTAAATAAATTCTTCAACTTGTAGTAGTCAAACTTTTCAGGCAAAAAGAAAATTGCTCATAACTAAACACCAATTACATACTTGTATAATTATGTTAGAATGATGCATACTATACATATAAACAAAGCACATATTAATAATTATATGTTATATGACTTGAAAGCATTGTTATTAATTCATTACATATATTTTGAACTCAATTAGGGTTGCATTGCATGCCTCACATTACTATTAATTAATTTCACTCTTAAATATTAAATTGCACAAACTTTTGACAATGCACTCAAAGCATTCATTTAGTGCCCTAATTTTATATTAAGGAGAAGATTTTCCTAATGATTAGGGATATGTTTATCCTAATTAAACCATTAGTCAAAGTGGGTTCATATCTGTAATCCCATTGTTTGATGATTGCTATTAAGTTCCCCCCACTACACCAAATTTGTATATAAAAGAGAAAATGAACTATGAAAAGTGTACGATTTATTCTATAGATATGAACCCGATTTTGATATAAATCCATGGATTTTTTTTTTTATGCACACACATTTTTTACATAATTATACCAATAGGTTCTCTTACATGGAAAATGACATTTCTTAACATGAGCATTTACGTCGTTAATTACCAACAAACGTTATTCGATCATTAATAATTATGACGGGAAGTTGTCGGTGCCACCAACAAAATTTGCTTCTTACTATTATAATTTTTTACGTTTTCATAAGTCTACTACAAATATATTTAAAATATCATTTTTGTAATATTATCGAAGGATAACTTACTTTTAAAATTATTATTTTATTTTGGACTAGAATCTTTTATGTTTAATTTACCGACAAAATTTCCTTAAAAAATATTAATTGTTTATATTTTATTTCTTTATTTAACAAAACAAATTCCATAGGTAGTAAGTTATTTAAGACTTTTTTTTTTTTTTAATTACACCGACAGACTATATAGTATTCTTGAATTAGTTTTTTTTTTTTTTTACATATAAGATTGTTTAATACAGTATATATATGTAAAGAACAAATACACTTCTTGGAATTAAGATGCAGAATATACGTTGAAGATATTAATATAAATAAAATTCTAACTTTCAAGTAAGGTATCTTAATACTTCACTATCCGATGACAATTAACTAATTTTGACGTAAAGTATTCCTCAATATTTATTTGTAAATAATATGGATAATTAATTATTAAGATAATAAAGAAGAACATTCTACCTAAGCTATGACAAAAATGTGTACTTTAGATTAATTATTATTATTAATTAAGAGTGCCTTGATTTTTAATGAAAACATGGTTACTTTGACATTTGTGTTGCACCCTACGTAGTTCATTTGATTCCTCCATTTTTGGACCATCCTAAGCCTATAACACATTCCAATTACATAGGATAGCCTTTTCTTTACTTGGAAGGTGGATGTATATGTTAGATATCTAGTGGCAGGGGTGGAGGGGCCAGGCCGAGCCTAAGCCCATTAAATTTCTAATGTGAATATATATATATATATATATCAGTTGAGTAGTGTTATTTTTTTTTTTTTCATCCGCTCGGGCTCGGTGCTCGATAGAACTAGATAGTATACTGGATAAAAAAAATTTTTATCCTTTTTGTCCTACTTAATGTTTTAGCGTCATCTAATTTTTCTTACTGATATGCTTTACATACAATATTAAAGTTTGGATTGAACACAACTCGACAATAAATAGTAAATACACAAAATTTTAGCTTATTTGATTCATTAGGGTTTACAATCTAGTTTACCAACTGATTCATAATTAACTTAACATAATTAGCATCTTTCTTTTAAGAGCTCTACAATTCTATTTCTTTTTCTCGAACTTCTTGGTGAAATAGTATTGTCTTTTCTCTTTTTTGTTCCATTCTAAAGCCCTAAAAAGGGAGAGAGATTCAACCGCTAAAGAAAGCTAGCAAATCGACGATTTGAAGTCGAAAGAGAATATAGTTCTTTGATCTGAAGCAATTCATTAAAGCAGCCCAAGTGAGACTTACTATATCCATGTGAGTAATGTTTATTAATATAGTGGAGGATATTTCGTTAGTAAGAAAAAATGAGTGGATGGAATTTGGATACGATGGATCAAATTCACAATAGCTTCCTTCTCACTCAAATTAACATAAAGTACAATGAACAAAAGAAAGACCAACACATCATTGAACAAACAACTACCAATTAATTATTTGTATGGACTTCATTCATAGGTTTTATTTACTTATTTTGTGTATTACACAAGCGGTTAATAATTCCTATATACAAGTAAATAATATTATACTTCGACTTTATGATTGTATAGATAAGTTTACGAGTCCCTAACGTACTATTCAACTTCTATATATCATAGAAACGAGTTGTATATATACAAGTAACTGCAGGCTGTAGTTCAATTTTCTACAAGTGATTTTTGACAAAATATATATTTGTAAAATTTACTAATACATTTTGTAAAATGGTTTCATATGCTAATTGGTAAAGGACTCATCTAGGTACCCAACAAAGATCTAAGGATAGATTTTGGTGTCACGATCTTTTGGAGACCAGCCATCCATCTTTGATTATCTTCATAATTCCTCATTTGACCATTTGTTAAAAAAGGTGAAACTAATAACAAAATAAATTATTCTTACAAATTAATTTCATAAATAAAAGCATCCATTTTAAATTTTCAACTCTTGCTGCATATATTTATGGTGAAAATGCTACATCTTGAACTTGAAGCAAAATAGACCCCACAATTCAAGAAAAAGTAAAAGCCTAAACACACTCCCTCTCTCTCTCTCTCACACACACACAAAATAATGTGGATTGAGATGTAAAGAAGATCTACCTTTGCTTTGTTTTCACTTCTCATCATCTTGGCTGTAAAAGCTATCTCATATTCTTCACTTTCTTCAACTTGGGCACATATTTAGTACGTCCAACTCAACAACATTAGTTTGAAGTGCAAACAAATATCTCATGTGCATCTCTTCTTTAGTCATATCAGAATAACGACATACATGCCCTTAATTTCAAAAGAAGAGAGGAGAAATGGATTCGAAGATTNTTTTTTTTTTTTTTTTTTTTTTTTGTGATTACAATATCAAACCGTTTGCAATAGCTCGATTTGTATCAAGATGAGTAGTTTCATACACTGGTAATTCTTCTCTATACCTCTCCATTCCAATGGCAGAAAGATTATCGAGCTCGAAAAGGTCCGAACTTGCACAACTTGCATCATCGTCGTCATCTTCCTCTTGATTATCAAGAACTTGATTTTTGATGTGGGTTTTTCTAAGATCAAATTCAGTCTCCACTTTCTTCTGAAAATTCCTCAATAAATCCCTTGCAGCCTCCTCGACTCGACGATTCTTTTCCATAACATGCACCATGAGCTCATCATTAATGGAACTTTTGGTTCTACTTTTCATAGGCTCCAAATTTAGTTTATCTTCATGCAAAGATTTGTGCCCACATGGCTGACAATCTTCATCAACAATTACGCTTACAGGATAAAATCTAACCGATCTTTTTGGGTCACTATTCGATTTTCCCCTTGAAGATGGAGTCTTGCTTAAACATGATCTCGAAAACGAAGAGGCTGATGAGCATGTTGATGCATTCGCAGACTTTACGGTCGAAGAATGATCTTCATAAGCTCCATTTAATGAAATCTTGGATTTCTTAGCATTTCCTGAAGTGAAAAGTGAATTCAAAAAGCTTGCAAGTCTTCCTCCGGGGGAAATTGGCTGCTTAACATTTTTCAAATCCCCATAAATTTTCAAAGCTTTAGATTTTGTTTTCATAAATCCTCCTCCATTCTTATGTTTTTGATGACAAGTATTGTCATCAAACACTTTATCATACTTTCTGATTTTTTCTTTTTCAGAAGCCGTAACGCTTGTTCGAATCGGTTTAGGCTTTTGCAAGCCATAACAAGAGGTATTTGACGAAACCACATGAACAGATTCAGCTTCCGAGGACGAAAATCCACCACCAGAACTCGAATCCGAAGAACTTGAACTCGAATTCAAGAACAAAGAATTCCCAATATTCCCACTATCGTTTCTTGATTTTCTATTAAAATCAGCAATGGATTTTCTCCCGACAACAACTTTTTCACTCACCTTTTTCTCCATCCACTTCTCTATCATGCAAGCTCTTCGAGAATTTGCCATTTCTTCTTCACTCTGAAAGCCCACGAGATCATTCTGTTTCTTTTTCATGGTTTTTTTGTACACTACTAATTCCTCTTCACCCTCGTCGATCGAACGATAAATTGCATCAAGAAGTGTGGAAGAAAAAGAAGGGTTTGAGTTAGAATGGGAATGTGAATTGATTTCTCTCTCCTTTCTGTAACCTGCATAACCCTCCATGAGTATAAATTCTTATAGTAAGGAAATGGAGTATTGTGGAACACAAGAAGGGGTTGGAAATGATAATGAAGTCTATTTATTGTCTGCTTTGGAAGAGTCAAAAGCTGCACGAAAAGAGATTACTGGAGGCAAACACTATCATGTGAAGAACAATTAATAAAAACCCCATACAGATTACAGTGCAAATTTAACAGCAAAAACAGAGACGTTGGTATTGGAGTGTGATTCCATTTCTGTTTGCCATGAGTGAAATAGCAACACTTGAGACAACACTCATTGATGTGGACTTGGGGAGGGAGAGAGAGAGAGAGTTGTGTTTTTCTCTTTCACTTGTGTTTTACATTGAAATTTCTAGTGTATGGATGGTTGGTACAGGCTGGAGAAATTGATGATATGTTTTTTTTTTTTTTTTTTTTCCATCTTTTTCTTTTTTTCGATATTCAAGCATTTTAGAGCTTTCCTACGTGGTGGGCATGTTTAGAAAGAGGATATGATTCTCGAATTTTTTTCGATATTCAAGCATTTAATTTCACATATTATTTAATTGTTTGTTTGATAGTAAAAACTCAATGGAATGCTGCTCATATATTATGCGGAGATCGTAAAAAATAGGCGTCTTCCTATTTTTTAAGAGGGTAATGTTATTTGACACTTACAATCCAGTCTAGGTGATATTGATATGACATTAAATAATAAGTGAAATTAAATAACTCGTTTAATTTCACATTTCATTTAATATATCATCTAGCATCACTTAAATTGATGTTACAACCTCAGTGGGGCTATGCATCATTATTCTTTTGAAGAATATGCAATGTGTTGATGGGTCAAATATGTATTGAGAGGACAATACATTTGGAATAGAACATCTAGACTCATAATTTTTTTGAAATGTATACCAAATTTTATTGATTAATGGGACACATTCCAAAAAAAGTAATTTTTCAAATTTGCTACATTATTTTTCTTCTAAATATCATGCTTAGTTTATTGCGATGGATCGAGCACTAAACGTGAAATTTTCAATATTTTCCAACGTCAAAAGATACTTCCAAGTCTTTAATTGAGATATTTCTTATTCCCTCCATTTAGTGACAACCCTATCCATTTATCTGATTAAATAATCACTTCTTCTTTATATCAAATTTTTTTGCGATGAATCTCTTCTTTATTAAAGAGAACAAAGAGAGAATGATTATACAAATACAATAAATTTTCTCTATAATCATAATTTTGGGACAAAATTAATTTTATTACTATGAGGAGATTATAGAGGTAAAGTATGAACAATATTAATAAATAAATAAATAATTAATTAAGAGCATATCAAATTTAAGGTATAGATATTGATATATATAGTTTTGAAACCATTTTTAAGTCGTTTTCTGTTTTTGATTTTTCAAAATAGTAAAAACGCATTCCCTTTCCTATATTCGAAAACGCATTTTTGAAAATAAGTTAAAAATTTACAAAGAAAACTCAAATCGACAAATTTGTCGTTTTGAATGTCTTTAGTTATAATCGAACCAAAATTTTCAAAACGTGTTTTGAGTGTTTTCAAAATGATAAAAAGAACACATTTTCAACAATCTCAAAATGGACACTCAAAACACAAAACTCGAAATGAATTCAAAACTCAAAACACAAAATTGATACATAAAGAGAACAACCCCTAATAGATCCATTTGATAGGTAAAGGCGGAAAGGAATTCTAATTCCATGTTGTTGGAAAATAAAAACCCACCAAACTTATAGGAATTCATTTTTCATGAAAACAAAGAAAATACAATTTAAAGTGATTGTACCTTAGAATTCAGTTTTCATTTCCACGTTGTAATCAAAAGGCGAAAGTATAATTCGTTTTTATCGGATATGACATTTTTCATGGAATTCGTTGCAAACAAATAGGATCGTATTTATGTAGTGTTGAAGATATGCGCAGTCACCTTAAAACGTTTAAAGTAATATAGCATTTTTTTTTCCCAAACAAGTTTAGACAAATTTTTTATTTTATTTCATCTTAAACCATCTTAAACCTTTAAGGTAAAATAAAATATATTTTTTGCAATAAGCAAATAATGCGGAGGCAAGTTCCTTAAGAGATGATCTTGAAAAATTATAACTTATTATAATACGGAGTTTATTCTTATTTATAATTGGCTAAGTTGAACGTAGTTTTGCATTCACTGAACCACTTTAAATCATGTGTTCTTTAGTTCCTTTCGTATTAACATTACTCTTGATATTATAAAAGGAAGTGTTTATTTCATAACAATTTTAACTTTTTTTTCATCATTATTAGTAGTATGTAGCTTAGATATACGTCGACTAGCAAAGAGATTCCTTTTAAATTACTACATCTGTCCCATAAAGATAGATTTGATTTCATTTTTCATCTGTCTCAAATTATATGTTACTTTCTTTATTGAAAGTATTAATATCTTTTAGTTTTATAATATACACCTATTTAATGTACCTTGTTATCCATAAATATAAATTAATTATATTTAAACAATTGTTTGGTCATCGTTATTTTCAAAATACACTTTTCTCTCTTATTTTTAAACACACATTTTTCAAGAAAATAATATTATATATAAATTCAAAACGTTTTTTTATTTTTTAACCACACATTCTCTGACAAATCACTATTCCAAAATGTATTTTTTTTTAATCAAAAAAGGGGGTTCAAATAGGTGTCATATATTGGAAAAAATATAAAAAAATTATATTTAATTACATTTATTTAATTTTTGTGAAAATAGAAACAAACTTATCTTTATAGGACGGGGTAGTACTTGGCTTCTATACCCAACCAAAAAAAAAAAAAACACTAAAACACACACACACACACACCATGCGTTTGTACAAGCACGTGCAATTTAGGATAAAAAAATAAATTATATTACTGAATATAAACAAATTAATTATGCTAAAGGTCCACTTTTCAATAATAATATAGACTATAATATTTATTTCTTTCGAATAAGATGTATCATTAATTTGATATATTAACAAAAAATAAAGGAAAAAAAGGTCGATACGTTTATAATTATTTTATATGTGCACGCTTGTGTAGGTGTGTGGACAAACAGTGTGATGCTTATATGCACAATGATAGCACTCGTGGCTCTTAGCCTTTACTTGGGGTGGGGAGTAATTGGGAGCGTTTGGATGGAGGATTTAATTAAGATATTATGGGATAAAGAAAAGATTATAGTTGAGAAACGTTAGGGTTTAAAACGACGTTATTGAACATTTTAAGCTTTATGTTGATGACTGAACTTTATTTTGTTTTAAATCCGACAGTAAACTTTACACTTCTAGAATCGACTCACATAATTTATTGTTAACAGTTGGTCATCCGTCATTTTTAATAGCTTATTTCTAGTGGGTATACTAGTTGGCAAATAACTAGAGTGACTAAATTGTAACAAGTTTAAATACAAGGACCAATTTGAAGCAAAATTAAACTTGTCACCGGCGTAAACTTGCTCTAATGTATAATGACCACTAATAGTTTAACCTAGAAAGAATGCGAAGAAAGTCACGAGTGACCAAATCTAACTATGCACGGCTTAATTCTTTAGCAAGTTATTTGCACGTTTATTTAGACTCTTAAACATGCTTAATATTTTATTGTTTGGACGAATTTCTACTCTTAATAATATATACATTGTACTTATAGGTTAAATCCCAAATTCAAAGATGATTGGTGCAAAATGAAGTGATTTTGAGTATAAAATGATCAAAAGATGCGAAAAAAGGAACGTATGTGTGGAGCACACGAGGAAATTAGTGCACAACTTTCGAAACACGAATATTCACAGGGCAAATGATATATCACTGAGAAGATAATTGAATTCTGAATACAACACAAAAAAAGAATCACAAGTTGAAGTTGTGGATCAAAGGTTTGGTGCGTATGGATTCAAGCAGCCGAAGCTAGAAAGAGTCAACCGCTCACAAGCCCATGCAACCATCATTAAAACCCAATGATATATTCTACTTCTTTAATTTGTTTTTCCTCTTCTATATGGTAGTTAAACTTTTTCTCAGGACGAATGATGTTGCCTAGTTTTTAACCTTTAATTTCAATCTCAAGTTTTATGTTTTAATTTATCCAAAGAATTGATTATGTTTCTTCAATTAATGCTTGAGAATTTTTGGGCAATATTTCCATAATTTGTGGACAATTCAACAATATGATAAAAGTTGGAGATTGGCTGTTACCATTTATTTAGGACTTATTCATATTCACATAAAAAAATAGCCCATATTTTTGGTTTGTACTAAAATCAAATTAAAATTTCAAGTCGAAGTCAACAATTAATTAATCTCATATTTTATGGAATTTACAATTTTTCAACTACACATTTCATCTTTCTTTTATTGATATCTACAAAAAAAAAAATTTGACTTGAATCTAATCAAACATGGGCATATTAAGTAACTTGGTTAGATATGATTGACTTAAACTCAAGAGACGTAAATGACTTATATTATTGAATTCGACCGAATACAGACTTTAGAATCGAGAGACCTAACACTTTTATTCGTCAAATTAAAGTTAAAAGTCAAGATTATCCAAACACAATACGTACTACATAGATTACTTAAATTTAATATAAGTTTAGTCATTAGTCTAATCAAATAAAATTCTCTTTTCTCATATTGGTAATTCTAGTAAAGTAAAATACTTAAAATTTGCAGAATTGTATATTACTTAATGACGATTATCATAGCATGAAAGTATTCGACCAAGTAATAATTTTAAACAGGAACTAGATTGACACTGTTTTAGAGTGAAAACAAAAATTGCAGTAGTTTAAAGTACTTGGAACAAATGGAGACAAAATCACAAGAAATAAAGTGCAATGGACCATGCAATATGAACATTTCTCACACACATGAGATAAAATCAATATTGAGTAGACTAGCTTAAGATTCTTTTCAGATCATGGGTGCATTATATAGGGTACACAAAATTATTCCTTTCAGATAGTGGAATAATGACCTAGTTGAGAATACACACACGATATATTACATTAGCTATGAATTTGATATGCCAAATCCATGGAAGAAAAAACCTCTTTTTGTAAGTTTTGCCATCGAGATATTGAATATATCAAAAATAAGTTTTGAACTAGTATTGACGTGCTCCGAGGAGGACAGTGGTGTTAATAACAAGCGGAGAACAAAATTCATAACTAAACGTGACAAGAGATTAGACCACGGATCCTTCTGTTAAAGTTGTAAGATATTATTAAAGAATAAACATCGCTCATTATAACAATCTTCTCTCCACTGCCCCGTCCCCCACCACATACATCCATTGTGGAATTAGACTCAAGTATCCACCATAGTATTAGATTTGACATGTTGATGTAAGAATAGGCTAAAGTGCACTATGGCAATATGCATGCTCTTTTACGGAACTAATTTGCCTCCAAGCATGTTGTACCGTGTAAATCATTCTACTTTTCTTTGGACATGAATACAACAGGACAAATGTGGTGTCAACATTAGCAGTAACAAGTTATGGGCACGTTAATGTACTAATTGAATCCAGTCAATTAGGATTCATTGGATGGTTGAAAAAGGTTTTCATTTCTTTATAGAGACAAAGGGTTCCTTTTTTTTTTCTTTTTTTGGGGGTGGGGGGGGGGGGGGG
>CAIGRB010003763.1:74363-92893 GCA_903798255.1 Fraxinus quadrangulata | reverse complement strand
GGAACTCTTTTCAGTTTTTTGTTGTTTATTTGGAAAAATAACAAAAAGGGAAACGATAATAGACGGCGTCACATTTTTTAGGAGTGTTATGCTTGTAAGTGGTCTACCTCAACCCATTTTACAACTCTAATCGGATCAATTCCTCTTGCACTTCACAACAAGACTGATTCGATCCCTCTCTTACTTCACAATTTCTAAATGTGTTGGGCCGATAGGTGCCCCCCTCCAATCCGTTTTTCACCTATAATCCTGTATTACGATCAATCATCTTTTCAATTTTTGTTCATGCTAAAGCATACATACCATCTGTAAAGTCAGTTTACACGACTTGCCGTTCAAACAGCATGTATTTCTATAAATCAATGTTATTAACTCGTCACTGCTTTATCAAATTATGATTCTTATTATTTATATACACGCTCGAATCGACATAGGTTGGGATTGCTTTAGTTTTGGTTAAAGAAGAGGGTGGGGGCAATGATAAAAGAGTAAAAAGGGAGGTGTGTTGGCGATCCCAATGAAGAATTCGAACATCCCTCCCTTTAACTTTTCCTCTGACAAAAGGAAGATCGAAACATCACCATTTTTTGTTTTGATGTTCACACGTACAAGACAATCCAAAGTAGAACGCTCCAATTTTCTAAAAAAATTCTTCAGATCCAAGACCTGAAGACCACCTCTTTTTGCCCTTTACTTTTCTTTGCAATGCTTCAAGCTGTAAAGACGATATTTGATAGTTAATCCTTTTTTCAAATATACACATCTTGCAACAGTAAGAAGTTTGTACAGAACAAAATGAGGGTAAGTTAGATATCGACGGCTAGCCCAGTTAACGATTTCTTTTCTTTGAACTGAGCTTGGTTTATGGGCAATGTAAGCTGGCCTATCATCATATCATTTGCTGGACAAAATTTCAACACACCTAGATGCATTGATGAGAAAGATAGCGTTTGATTGGAAAAGACGTGTTCTTCGCATTGATAACAAAATTTTAAAATCTTATATTCAGTGCCAATCCCTATGATCCATGGGGGGCCAAAGCAACTCAAAAGTTTCCTGGCCAACTCAGATGACCCAATTGAGGTTGTTGATAGGCAGCTGGTTGTGCTCCAGGAGCCGCTGCAGCCACGCCAACCCCAACATTACCACCAATGGCAGCCCCCAAATGATGATGACTGGCCATTGCATTTGCCTGAGTTGGAGGATGGTACATGCCTGGAAACTGCATGTGAGAAGATTGAGCTGCAGCTGCTGCATTAAACGAGGTGTGGCCACTGTGAGAAGGCAAATAAGCAGCATGAGGGGTTTGCCCAGGCATGTTGTAATAAGAAGTGGGCTGCAGACTGGAAAGATCCCGAGGGTTTATCCACATTTCAGATGTCACTGCCTGTAACGTCAAAAACATAAAAATTAATCTTGCAACTCAAAAAAATATAACAATCAGAATGCCAAAACATGTTCAAAATTGGAACACAATTTCATCATCCACAGTCAATGAACTTAGCAGTTAAGGAAAAGAAGAAAATACTTCAAAGAATAAGAAAGAAGAGACAAACAAGAAGGTTATCTTGTGAATTTCCAAGTCAGAAAATAACAAACCTTCAAAACCATGGCCAACATTTTATAGGGATAATGATTCTAAAGCACGTACACTGCTACATGATTCTAATTTGAATGAATTGATGTTAGCAAACAATAAAAACTAGAAGTTTCAATAGTATATTCTTGTTTAATTTGAGTTTTTTATGTCATTTCTCAGGATGAGACCAGGAAATATTAGATAGCAAAACATTTGTGTAACATGAGATAACGACCTTACTTTTTAAATCTATTTTCCAGTTGACAGATTCTAGTTACTACAGAAGCATGAAGCATCAACAGTCGTAAGGATACTGTATAGAACTCCCACAAAAACAAAAAGAAACTATGGACACCATCAACCTCACTGTAATTAAGCTGTAGCGGAACAAACTATTAAGATGCGCATGAATTATTACTATAGTGCATCCCCCATAATGGAAACAAAAAAAAGGAGTTAGGTCTCAGTCATATACACCTGCGTGTTCGGAACGTAAAGATTGCTATCTTTGTACTTGACCCAAGATGATTCTTCATGCCCGGTTGCACTTCCAACACCACCAGGAGTATTGATAGCATAACCAGATGGGCTAGTAAAATTTTCGAACCCAGTAGGATTACCAGTGGGAACAGGCTTGAATTGCTGGACTCCATACTTGTTGAGGCCATTTGCAGTTAGATGAGAGCTATTTCCGGGCATCACCAAGTAACTGCTTCCATTTGATGGATGGGGGTAGGCAGAAGTATTAGAGTAACCAGGCACGGGCATTGGAGGAACATAGACAGGAGAGATGAACTGCCGATGATACGGCATAAGATTAGTAAAATGAGGGACATGAACTTGGGGGTACATCTGGGCAAGTTGTTGCTGCTGCTGCTGCTGTTGTACCAGCTGCTGTTGCTGTTGTACCATGGGAATAGAGGATGCAGGAATGCTGTTTGCTGTATGCCTCAATACCTGAGAACAAAAGCAATCAAAACAACACCTAAATAAGCTCTCCGAAGCAGAACTCAGAGAGACTTGTGGCAGCATAAGAAAAAATGGATTTTAAATAAACTTGAGACGAGAAAAATAAATTTTCCTGTAAGATTCTATTAGGTGTCAATTGTGTGTGAGAGAGAGGGAGAGGGCGAAGGAGATATAAATAGAAAGGCAGGGTATATTTATTTTATGGCATCAAACAGAATAATTCTACCTCCTGTTGAGACGGTAAACCAGGTCCCCGAACTGTTTCATCAACCAGTGGATGAAAGTAGGGCATATCATATCCCATCTGGGTTTCATATGACTGCATGAGTGGAAATCATTACCAAAAAAACAATAATGATAGCGATCTGGACAAGGATAATTAGAAGGAATAATTGCATTTCTTGCTTAGAATAATGAAGAACCAATCAAAGCAAACACAACAAAAATCCCTAAGATAAGCAGTTCAGTCATTAGTAAACACTGGACTCACTGAGAAGCTCGGCAATTCTGAAGTATCTTGCGTTTGTAGTAGCTCTGGAGAATAAGCACTGTTGTTTTGAACCAACTCAACATCAGCATAGTTGTCCAAGTTCTCAGGACTTGAAGATTCTCTCTTCTCAGACAATTGATGATCAGACGCTGCACCTGATGCAGGAGAGTAAGATAGAGACTTGCTGACATGGTCATCCATCAACTCTAACTGTTTGCCACCAGCAGGCTCCTCGGTAGAAGATTCTGTCCCGGAGGCTGACACACTGCCATTGAAATCACTTATCATTTCACCTATGACTGATAGTAAATCATACCCAATATTAAACTAGAGGAGAAAATGAAACCAAATGAGATCTAAGCTGTCGAAGATCTAGAAAATAATTCAAATCTCATGCTACTCTAACCCAAGAAATCAAAACCAGCTTTTGCTTTACAAAAACCAAGTATCTTAAAAGGACGCTACCAATGGCATTTCCCAACTGGAGACGCATTAAAATTCAAGGGTCATCTAGAGTGCTTCATATTTTTCAAAATTAACACTTCCAAAGTTATGTAGTTGCATTTGAAAAAATTATGCACATAGGAAAAGTGGAATTTGTTACTCCCCCAAGCAAGGATGCAACTTTAAACAAGATAGACAGCACTTGTGAAGATTAATTTCAAAAGAATATAAAGGTAAAATGTAAGTCTTCCAACTATGAGCACATTGTAAGGAAATTAAATTAGTAGCTACCAAACAAACCTTCGAGAGGGTTCAGTACTTGACCCTTCAGCACCCTCAACTATGTGGAAAACTGAATCTGCTATAGATTCAAATTTAGTCCCAAAGCTGCCAAAGGTCAGCAGACATCTGTCTGCATCAGATACACGAATATGTGCAGCTATGATCACATTCTGATTCTCAGAGATGTTCAATTGAGACATACTGTCTTGCATCTGATCTGTTTCCTTTTTCAAATCTTCAGAATTGTCAGCAGGAGGAGACACAATTTTTGGAGGAGTTACAATAACCCCAGGTCCATTGGCAGTTGGTTTCAATGTTGATTTTGGTTTCCACTCCATGTTAGGCTGAAGAGCTACATAAAAAAAGACCGTAGTAAGTATTTTGGCAAATAGTTATAAATGTAGGTGTGCCTGGAAGCACTATAGGATATGATACAAGATACCACTTGTTGTACTAGGAGGAAACAAGAGTTGCAAAATCAAGCACAGTTTCTACCCAGTTCTTTCTCATTTGATCTCTTTTAACAAGATTCCTTAAATGCATATTGATATATATATTTTCACATCCAGAGGTATTCAGATATCCTCAACTTTGGACTCTGGTAAATGTAACACTAATCATCAGGGCAGAACTACTATTGCAAGTCAAAGTATATCACAAGCAATATATATTTGAAACAAGACACATACATCTAAATAAAAATAACTAGCAACTTAAGCAGACTAAAACCACAACAATTTTTGAGATTGGCCAGTTATAAAAATTCAAAGCATCTAGATAAATATTCTATCTTCCAAACAGTATACCTTTCTGACGACTCACAAGTTGATGAGGTCTGCTACCATGCTGATTAGTTGAAAAAGATCTGTTCAAATAAGGGCCTGGTATGGCATATTCAGTTGCCATATTTTGACTGGGTTGGTCACCTCTAGAAATAGCACTAGATGGTCGGGTTGATGCCCTTGAGTAGCCTTCTCGTCCTGATTGTATAATTGGAATGGATGAGCTTTGTGAAGACGGAGGCTTACCAGAGTTCTCGGAGGACTGGCGTCGAGGTCCAACAACTCCAACCTCACGCCTGATTGCCCCAATATTACTAACTGATCTGGAATTAAGTGATGGTACATGTACAGGATCTGAAGAGGATGAATAAATCCCGACCGCAGAACTACTAGATGAAGTTGTCAAGCGTGGTTGAGACTCGTTTGCCCTTATTTGCATTCGTGATGCAGCATGTGAAACTGGCAGCCGCTTCTCCCCAAGCAAGTACTTCCTATCATTACCACCAAAATTTGCATCCCTAGCTTGCCTAGGCTGCAAATCAGCAGGCCCATTTAAAGCTTGAGATGCATGGTGAGCAACTGATGGCTTTTGATGACCAGATATCCCCGCTGAATTGCTGTAACAATCAACAACTTAATATACCTATTATGCATAAGATAAAAATTTGGGTAGGTAGGTGGGAGAGTGGAGAGAATGGGAGGGTCAATCAATACTTTAAACATCAAAAATCTCCTTGATAAATCCTATAATAAACAGCAAACTAACTTTTCTGCATGCCAGAAGGGCTCTAGGTAGCCAAAGAAAACTAGACACGATAATAAGTGCCTAAAACTCAAAAAATGATCACACAGGTCTATTAGAATTTCCTGTTACTTATTCTTACACCAAATCCACATTAGACAGCTTAATGTATGTCAACTGGCAATCTCACATTAAGTACTATTTGAATTCAATTAAAAGCACAGAGCATATGACCAACTTAACAAACAACCAACCACAAAACATTTATTATATAATTTGATTATGTCTACCTCTTTATGACAAGATCGGAGGGAACCCGCTCATTGATAGATGTGGACCTCTGTGAATGCTTTAAATCTTTACTGGCATTTTGGTTAGCTCTATTGTCTCGAACAACACGAAACTTTTTGCTAGCGCCTGCATCTAGTGAGATTTGATCCGTCAAAAAACAGAGTCCGTACAAGCCTCGTGGTACATGATCAAACACAAGTTGTTGTTATGATGTGAATTGAGTAAACCATAAAAAATGATTCTGCGCAAAAATTAAGTAACCGAAATACTTGGTAGATATTGTTATTAGTGTATCGATAATATCAAATTGCACAGCGAATGAATAATAATTAAATGTCATTGTCACGAATCAATTACTCAAAGGTGAGGTAAATTATTCAATGCCAAATAATTGTATAACATGTGGCAAATAGAACACAATTCTACAGTATGTAGAAGGTGATGACAATCTAAATTGGACTGAAGTTTGCAGGTCGCCTTGGATGGAGAATGAAAAACAACAGGAGGCCTGAACTAAGAAAGGAGTGCTTCAAACTAAAGATACGTTTAACTTAAAAGGTTTCTGGGTTAATGATTTTTTTATANACTAACTTTTCTGCATGCCAGAAGGGCTCTAGGTAGCCAAAGAAAACTAGAAACGATAATAAGTGCCTAAAACTCAAAAAATGATCACACAGGTATAATAGAATTTCCTGTTTCTTATTCTTACACCAAATCCACATTGGACAGCTTAATGTATGTGAACTGGCAATCTTACATTAAGTACTACTTGAATTCAATTAAAAGCACAGAGCATATGACCAACTTAACAAACAACCAACCATAAAACGTTTATTATATAATTTGATTATGTCTACCTCTTTATGACAAAATCGGAGGAAACCCGCTCATTGATAGAAGTGGACCTCTGTGAATGCTTTAAATCTTTACTGGCATTTTGGTTAGCTCTATTGTCTCGAACAACACGAAACTCTTTGCTAGCACCTGCATCTATTGAGATTTCATCCGTCAAAGAACAGAGTCCATACAAGCCTCGTGGTACATGATCAAACACAAGTTGTTGTTATGATGTGAATTGAGTAAACCATAAAAAATGATTCTGCACAAAAATTAAGTAACCGAAATACTTGGTAGATATTGTTATTAGTGTATTGATAATATCAAATTGCACAGCGAATGAATAATAATTAAATGTCATTGTCACGAATCAATTACTCAAAGGTGAGGTAAATTATTCAATGCCAAATAATTGTATAACATGTGGCAAATAGAACACAATTCTACAGTATGTAGAAGGTGATGACAATCTAAATTGGACTGAAGTTTGCAGGTCGCCTTGGATGGAGAATGAAAAACAACAGGAGGCCTGAACTAAGAAAGGAGTGCTTCAAACTAAAGATACGTTTAACTTAAAAGGTTTCTGGGTTAATGATTTTTTTATACTATAATACATTCAAATTTAAAACTAAGTTAGTATCAATATTTAAATTAAGCCCCTGTTTGGTACAGATTAAAATCTCTACTCAAAGTCAAGAATTAATTTTAACCATACATTTCATGAGATCCATAGCTTTTCAACCACACATTTCATCAAATTTTACCAAAATCTATTAAAAATCTAATTTTAATCTTCACCAAATTGGGGCTAAGCAAATGTAAACTCAAATATATGTAAACCTACATAAATAGCAATTCAAGTGCATTGGGTCTGTGTGTGGGGAGAGAGAGAGAGGAGCTACCAGTTTTTATCCCTTCAAGCAACGAAAGGCAAGAAACCTACGGTTCATTACCAACAAAGAAGACTCGAGTAGAGCAATGACAAACTAATGGTCACCACAACACATACCTCCCGCAATCCAATATCTATAGACACCATGCATGATGAAAGCAAAACCAGAAGGGGTGGGGTGGGGGTTATATTAGGCTAGGGGTTTTTATTCACTAAAGTAATTAAGGCTAAGAAAGCTATAGGCTGTATCCATGACCAACAAAGAAGAACGATAAGTGAATGTTCATCATAATAGATACCTAGGAAAATCCAATATCCATTAACCCAAGATGCGTAAAATGAGCAGAACAAAATGATAGGACTTCCACAAGTACAGGATGCGCTAACCAAATTGCAAATGCAAGTGAATTACAAAGCTCAAGCTGATCGGGTTTGAAGTGAGACATATACTGGGTGATTGAAAGCAAAAAAAATCATATAAGAATCGCTAATTGTCACTCTTAGCAACTTCTGTACAATCAGCTCAACAACTTGCACACCTTTACCCACTCAACATAGCAAATAACATTACAAAACTCTCAAATGTGTTCAATCATTAAACACTTAGTGATAAAAAGAGAGGAGCACCTAAGAACACAACTATAAATCAAATGAAAAAATAATTAAATATATCAAACAAGGTCACGAAAAGATTGTATATGAACTACTCTTCCTTTGATAACGAGTAATACAACCTATGATGCACAGACACTCCTACTAAGATAGTGTATCCATTGGACCCAACACTCCTTGGACACGCATAGACATGTATCCAACAAACTGCTTTTGCAAATTACTGACACTAGGGAGAAGTGTTCGAGATGCCATGTGTTCTGTGTATAAATAATTATAAAAATGACATTTAAAATCTTAAAGAATTAAAATCTGCCGCGTCCCATGTCTGTTGCAACGTTGAATTTTCAGCAAGCAAAAAGAAGTGTTTTCAAAAGCATTCAAGGCGCACACCTGCACCCGTGCCTGGTGTTCATTAATAGCTCTAAACCCTACAGACGGAGCGCTCTTTGTCAATGCTACGCCTTGACTTAACGAGAACGAACAATTGCACGTGCAGGAGAATGTCAAAGAATGTTGAAAAATTAACAGCGTCGATAAGGATGATAGAAGTAGCAAATATGTTGATGTTCCTATCAGTAGATGATGGGAGACTTCGAGGTTATTTCTATATCTAATAGTAGATTGTAATTTTGTTACGTGATTACTAATTTGAGAATTTATTATTTGCTACTTCCAAATTCTTTATGTTCGTTTGCATGTTTGACTTCAGTTTTGCTATTTTTCTTCATTATGAAGTTTTATGATGGTATATTATTTATAATAAGCATATTTTTGTGTTATCAAATTATTTTGAATATTTTACTTGATTGCAGAAGCTTGCACCTTAAACGCCTTGAGGCTTACGACTGTAACCAAAGGTTAAACACCTCAGTACATAACTTGATACTTTTTAAACATTGGGTGTTAGGTAGTTGCTGCTGCATTAATCCATTTTATGTTTTTTGTGGCAAATCAGACCTTTTATTTTGATCGAAAAGATCCTATCAACAGTAATATAAACAAGAAGAAAATAGAATTCGTCATTTAAAAGTAAAAATAATTTTCTCAAGAATTCGCTTTTCACAAATTCAAACAATGTTTTCAGAAGTCGCGCCTTAAATGTTGCTAACTAAAGGTTTGAAAAACTAGGCATCTTGGTCTATAAGCATATCAAAAGCAACTAGTACTACAATTCCACTATTCCCACAAGCTTTAAAAAGGACAATGCATAAGGACTACAAATGGAACATAGAGCTACTGGAATTGATGCTTTAAAGCTTCATATAAACATGAGTGCATTACCAGGTAAGACATTTCGAGTATATCCACCTCTTTGAGCATTCTGATCAAAATGTGCATTTGATTTCACCGGTAAGGGTACAACCTCAGAATTTACACTGGGCTCTGCAGTAGCAGAACTCTTATATCCTGAAACCTGAGGCAGAATTCCAAAAATTAGTTGATTTTAGATGTTGATTAATACAACTAACTGATCGCAAATCATAATATTGAACTGGTATAATTTTTAAGACACGAAATAAACATGTGAATGGCAAAATAAATTTAAAATCTCAAGCAAAGAGAGCCTCACAAGTAATAAACTAAATAATTAAGAACTAGAAAGAAATGGGTATTAAGCAGAAAACAAAATCTGAAGTTAATTCACAAAATAAGTAAAAATTGATCCACATAAAATATGAGAATAAAATACGCAGCAAACATGATACCTCTTTTTTTCTCTCTCTTTTTCTCTTCACCTCGTGAAACGGATCTGAGTAGAAACAGGTGGAAAGCATGAGAAACATGTTGCAATAAGAATAAAAGAAAAGACAGAACTTGACATAATAATATCAAAGATGAATGGCTGGAGTTTTTTGGAGCGAGGGTTTTGAATAAAATTTAGGTTTTATCTATGGAATTTAACTTCTTAACTTACATTTTGATTTATAACAGGGAGAATTTAATGAGTTGCATGTATTGGCTAAAGTACCTTGATGATGAGGTTGAATATTAGGTAATTCTGATTGCTAATCATGACAAATCAACATTAAGCCTTTGTTCGGGAAAAAATTATAAAAAGATAGAAATGAGTGGTGCATAAGTGGGTAAATACTTGTCTATTGGAATGTGTAGTTGAAAATAAAGTTTTTGACCATTTATACATTATTTATATATTTTGGCAAAAGCAGGCTAAATATAAAAAATAAATTATTTTATCAAATTCTTTTACACGGAAAGAAAAATTTATTGCTCAATAATCTCCAAGGTCTAAAAGACCCATCTTCCTTCAACCCCCTACCTAACTGCATCACCAAAAATTATATCAGGCATAAAAATAAAGTTTGATGTGTATTGAAAGTCTGTTAAGGTGGCTTCAGTTCAGAAGAATGGGAAGGGAATCAGGTCAACATCTTTCATCCGTCTATTTATAGGCATTTGATTTTGTTTAATATATGAGATACATTCTTAAGAGAACTCCATTCTTAACTATATGAGATTAGTCATTCCTGCTCCCTTTGCCCATCACAACCTAACGAGATTAACCATTTTTTTAACTATCCAATATATCTTTAAATTACGCGACATGACAAGATCTACATTTGCCGCCTTGGCCTGAATCACATCCACCAACACTATCTCCTTCTTAAAGAATGATCAATTATATTAATGTACATTGTATCCTGCTTAGACTGATACATCCAGGAAAAGTATCTGTATCCTCAACTCAAAGGGGAGAAATGAGTTTGGATATAATCACCAACTAATCCGTCACTTACAACTGCTACATTAAATTTAATATGATCACAACCACCAACCATGACCTTTTCCGATGTTTTACCCAGTTCATAGCATTAGGCATGTCTAATTTCACAGCCTTCAGAGAATTCAGAGTCCAATAGCATCCAACATGCACTTTTCACCAGCCACGTGTAGAATTGATTGGTAAGATGGATATCCGTCCGAAGTTTCCTTAGACTAAAAAAGATCAAACTGAACACGGCATATCTGACACTATCAAGGAATCAAGGACACAATACTAGGACTGGTCAGCATAAGTCAAACACAATCCGACAGTAACATAATTGACGATGCCAAATATAACCTATACACCATGCTTCCACTTCCCTTGCCTGGATTATATATTCCTCTTTAGTCAAGGCAATGCATGCGATTGATCCTATTTAATAATACTGAGTCTACGGTGAGAAATGCTTCTTCAACACTACGACATGCTTTGGGACCTAAGCCACTAGGTTTATATCTGATAATGTATAGTATCCAACACAAAAACTCATGGAAGTTAATGTTAGCCCCTGTTTGGGCTCCATTTTTTCATAAACTCATTTTCAATCACACATTCTCACATAAAATAATTTTACAAGTAAACCTGAAACTTTATTTTTTATTTTTTAACCACATTTTCCCCCAAAAATGAGGGTCAAACAGGGGCTTAGAAATATACACGTATAATTTATTTTTTTTTTAAAAATATCTTTTCAATTATGTTCAAGCGGTAAAGTTAATCATTATAAAGCAAATTCCATCAAGATTTTTCATGGTCTTTCCAATTTTATTTGGAAAATAAACGTAAATAAAAGAAGTCAGCACCCAAAAGAGTAAAAAGCATGACATTGAGAAAACACAATTGAAAACCCAACTGTACTCTTAAGAAGTTTACCAGACCTCTACTTATGTTAGAGAAATTTTCATAATTAGTAATGCATACAGTGCATAAAAAGTTCTGTTTGACAAGTTGCAAAATAACACAAACCTCTCTCTAAAACTTATTTCAGGCTCTGATCAAGTGAGCGTATGAACTAGTTTTTGATGTGCACTAAAGCCTGGAAACTCAATATCAACTGCCAAGAACAATCTTGAAGTACATAGTTCAAGAATCAAATACACACTCCATAAACTCGTTAATACATTGCATTATAAGGCAAGTGGGCGTAATCTATGCTGCAATAAAAGTTCTTGCACTAAACCTAAATACCCCTTAATGCACACACTAGTGCCAATCACTGCAGTGGCATTAAAGCCATCAAAAAGTAAAATTCCGCCACCCACATACCGAGAAAACTCAATAATCATATGCACTAAAAACAAAACAAATCAAGAAAATTTGCCAAGGCGAAAAAGGGTTAAAATGAAAAAAACAGTTAGAAAAGGCGGACCTTGACTGAGCAATTTTTGAGTGGTTTCATTAGGATCCATGTTGGTTTCTCTGAGTGCAACATATATTTCGGCATCAGAGTGATTGCCCACAATTTCTTTAATTGACTGTATGGTCTTCCGCACACCCGCCGATAGAATTTGAGGACCACCCTCGGTTCTTGAACCAGATACCATCTCCAAATTCTATCTAACCAAGACAACAATGATAGAAACAAATGTATATATATACTACTTTATATAAAGCGTATATCTTTTCTAGGGCACTGGAACCCTAGATTATGCAATCGGAGAATAGATGAAGAACTAGGGTTTCAAAATGAATGGGGTTTTTCATTCGGCTGAGAAGAACAGCTGAAGGAAGATGTTTGGGAGCGAGGGTTTTGATATGGAATTGAACTTTTTTAAATTAGAATTTGATTTGATTTAAAATTAGGAGAAGGGTGGTTATATTCTAACACTTTCTTTATAAATACGTTACGGATCCATTTGATAGGTAAAGATGGAAATGAATTTCAATTCTATGTTAGTTGGAAAATAAAAATTCATCAAACTCATAAGAATTCGTTTTCCATGAAAAAAAAATACTGATTAAAGTGATTATATCTTGAAATTCGATTTTTATTTTCACATTATAATTAAACTGTCAAAATAAAATTCATTTTTCTCGAATGTGACATTTTTTATGGAATATTGGTAACAAACTCTAAAACAAGGATCAAATATTTAATTGTATTTTTACATTATTGTTTATTTTGCTTATTTAAAAATACAAGGAAAAAATGGAAATTTTGGAGGGAAACATAATCATAAACAATTTATGTTAATTTTAACATATTGAAAAAAAGTTTGAGACGTTGATGTGTTAAAGTTATGAATTTTTCATGAAATTAAAATGTAGTTATTGAAAACTGCAATATGAATATATTTAACCGTGGAAGAAATCAATTAGTTGTGTGAATTGACTACAGTAACCTTTTGATTGCTAGGTGATTAATTTATAATTAGTTTAATTTTGAAGGTTAATCATGACAATCAACATTATAAATTCAACAGTTACTTTTTTTATACCCAAAAAAATTTATTGTTCGATATGTCTCCAAGTATTAAATGCCGTTGTCTTCCTTTAACCTAGCCTAATTTATCTCGAGAATAAAATTTGAAGACAGTTTGATGAGAATCGAGAGTCAAATTATTGTATTATTGTATCTTCTATTTCAGAAAATGTGGCGTTCCGTCCTTTCATTTATATGCATTTGATGTAGTTTATTTTATGAGAACACACGTGTTTTAAAAGCATGTTTGAAAGTGTCTATAATCGGTTTCAATTATAAATAATAAAAATTGACTAAATGAGTGGTGGATCAATCATTTCTAATAACTTTGACAAATAACTCAATTGGGATAAGCTGCATTTTCTTTAACTATTAAATACATAGGGATGGCAAAATGACTTGTTATTTTGAGCTCGGCCTGAAAAAGGTCAGAGTCGATGCTCGGGCTCAACCTCATTTTGGAGCGTCGCTCGAGTCAGACCAGCCCATGAACCTACTAAAAATAAAAATAAAAATAAAAAACCTTGTCTGCCACTTTTTTTTTATTTAAAAATATCAGTTGTAATTTCTTTTATATGTTAATATTTAGTTATTTACATATAAATTGCACAAATTTTAGATTTGCCACGAATTAAAAAAAATCGAGTCGGCTCGACTCGCTAAGGCCCGAACCGAATGCTCGGGTGGAGCCTAAATTTTTTGACCGAACGTTTGCTGTGCTCAGCTCGACTCGATTCAGGTAAAAAAAAAAAAAACTCGAACTATTTTTACTCGATGGAGCCTGAGCAAATAGTTTAGATTCTTAGCTTGGCTCGACTCGTTGACACCTCTACCCATATCTCTTTTAATTACGAGAAATGGCGAAATCTACATTTGTCACCTTGCCTGCTGACCAACCCTATAATAATCTACACTTTTTTTTACCAACTAGCAGGTTGGATTTTGCCACTACAAACATTGAATTTATTAATCTAATAGCAACCACCAACTTTAACCTTTTTTGAAGTTTTTCATCAACCACTCGGCCACTTCTCGCCTACCTTTTTTTATTTTTTTTTATCAGTAACTAAAATATGTACAGATCAAAAGTTTTTTACTAGTACTTCGAGCATACCCGAGCTTACGTGATCAAAAAGACCTCATCCGTACACCATCCAAGCACGGGATGTCCTAGAAATAAAAAGTGATATGTTCTATTACTGGTTTCATTGAATACCTTGCATTTACATCGGAAAAATTGAATGTGGTTTTCCGGCCTAACTGATTATTGTGAACAGCTGACTGAGAAAAAAAAGGTAACTACATTTCCGTCATTCCGTTGAATTCTGTAGTGTGGCCTTCAAAAAAATATGTGGACTTGAAGTTTGGCGAATCTGTTCTGTTGAGACATAATAATTGGAAGCAGCATAAGCATTCTGTCAAAACCATATGCATAATCCTTAACACTAATAGTCTACTAGGTTGTTGAAACCATTCTCAATACCATTATTGTTTTAATCCAGATATCAAATGAAAATATTCTTTCAAAGAAAATCGATTGTAGAAATTATGTCATTTTTAATGTTATCGTAGTATTGTTTTATATTTCTCCATTAGTAAATACACGGCCTAAATCTCAAAGTTTGGACTTGATTAGATTTTTCCCCGCATTGGACAATATTTTTGGCTCCGTCCCTGAGCTTGGGCTGAGAGTCTGGGAGAGGAGTTTACATCAAACCAATTATCAAAATTCATGTTGTCGAAATTTCCAAAACTATAATAATTAAGGTTTACCAGGATTTTTTTTTTTCATCTTTAGAAAAATGTTGTAAATGGCTATTTTGTTTGAATATTAAGGCGCTCTAGTGAGTAAAAATGTGAATATTTAACTAGGATTCAATTTATTTTCTGAAATTCTGTACAAGTTATTATTGGTAATAGCCTACTTAGAAGTGCCCATTAGTAGAAATTTGAAGTGTGCAAAAGAATTCTTAGTCAAAGCCATCATTTCTTTTATATTTTCTCATACTTTTAGTAATGATAAAACAATTGATGACTTTGAGTGAAATATGAATAGAGCATTGATGACTTAATTATGTTGCAGTAGCAACTAATTCGTGGCTTCTAATAGTTGTGTGCAACCCGCACTTCAACTTAAATATGAGGGCAAATTATATATATATATATATATACACACACACACACACACAGGTTTCCGATAATTTCATAGACACTCTCTCACTTTAAAAATTTATACAAATATCCATTAGTTCAAATTTAAATAACACATACCTTCTCGAAAGTTCATGAAAATCCTAGAGACGCCTCTCCTTTTTTTAAAAAAAAAATACTAATAGTAAACACGTGTATTGCACGTCTTATATATCGGATGAATGATATGCGTAATATAAGTACTAATATTATTTTTGAAAGTAGTTAATGTAAATGATATTGTTGTCCAACGATTATTTCTTAATGGATAATATGTTTCTTGAAATCACAACAAATCATTCTTTTTATTTTGTAAAGACTGTTGGATGGGTTCACATTCATTAAGATGATCAGTGGAGAATTTCTTTTCAAAATTAACTTATGTGGTGGGACACTTTTGCAACAAGGTATTTAGGAACTCCTCTTGATTCTTGATAAAATTGATTTGTATTTAGATTACATACAAAAGATAAAAAAGAATAATTAAATATGAAATAAAATTACAAAAAATATATATATCTTGAGGATGAAGAACTAAAAGTATCAAATTATCAAATATTGAATTGAATTGAATTGACAATAAGCTAGCATGTCATAAAATTACTAAATTCTACCACTTCTATAAACAACCGCATACTTATATTCGTAAAATTGATTTTTTTTTTTTTTTTTTTGTCTGTTCTACTTTATATAAAAGACAACTTCAAATACATTATAAAATTTTTACTTTAACATAACGAAATTCTCATCTGATCTATTTGAATATAAAATATGTCAAAATAAATGTAAAAAGTAAAGTTGTACACACGTGAATATTAGAACGCAAAACTCGATGCATAATTTATATTCATTAAATATATCCAAAATCACAAAAATTAAAAAGTTATACCTCATTTAATTTTTCAAAAGTAGTGACACCTTTAGTTCCTTGCTTTGGTTTGCCTAAAATTCAAGTAAACATATTTGATTCATTTTGATTTGAATTGATTTGATTCTGTATTATTTGAGTTCTACACATCTTTTCTAATAATCTTGTGAACGCAAAAAGGATACGGTGATAAAAAAATTATAAAAATAATTGGTATCATCAAAAGTTAGTTTTCTAAACATACTATTATAAAAATAATAGTATGATACGACTAAAGAAATTATAACTTAAACAAAGTTATAATGTCAAATTTAAGATCTTTCAGTGTATAATAATGTTGATTTTTTAGTAATATTTATATATAATATAACTTTAATAAGTATCATTGATACTTACAATTTTTAGTATATCGTATCATACTATTTTAACACGACAACATTAAAATTTAAAATCTTCACTTTTTAATATGATAATGTGCCTAATGTTCTATTGTTATAATTGACAAAAAGAAACCTTTTGAAATGCCTACAAAATTTTAGACTATCAAAATATTTAGACAATAAATTGTGGGATGGGACATAAAACTTAACTACTTGATTATGCAATTAAATGATTTTACATAATTAATCTTTAACTATAATTTTGTGTCAAAACCAAATATTAAAAAAAAAAAAAAGAAAAAAAGGGTTGGGAGGCTATGCATTCAAGAGCCTTCTTAATGATTAGTAGTCATAATTTAGTAAAAAATTAGATTTTTTCTATGAATTAAAAGTAACAAAACTAAGTGAATGTAATGTAAATTACGGGAATGACTATAAACAATAAAATTAATAACTCAAAAATTATTAAGCCATGTTTGACTCCGATTAAATTAAAATTCATATTTCTCTCTCTTTTTATCAATCGCTCATTTTTCAATAAAATAATATTACACGTAAATCTAAAAACTTTTTTTTTTTTTAACAACACATTCTCCCAAAAAATACTATTTTTCTTATTATAAATTTAAATAATGGAGCCCAAACAGGGCTAAATATTCTATGGAAATGTATATTGAATCAAACTTGTAAGGGTTAAAAATTATGAGAATATGACCACTCGAAATTTGGGAGAATCTAATTTTAAATTTTAATTATGCTTTCTCTTATCCAATGTTTAAGTGAAAAAAATGCACATTTCAATAAACACCAAATTGCTTTCTAGACTCACAACTTGTACAAAAATTTCTTACAAATAAAAATGTGACATTAGAATTTTTGCTTCCTCAAAACTAATATTCGCACGTTGTACAATTATAAAAATAAGGAGAAAACATGTTTATTAATCAATGAATATCATAAAGAAAAAATATTAAAAAAACTCCAGTTGAGCAAACAAAGAAAAAATTTGTATTGAATTGAATAACTAGATGTCAGTAAATTTCGACTAAAAAATTGAGTATTTGTAGAAAATAAATTCAAAGCTAATTATCAAATATAATAAGTCTTCACATAATTCACACTACCAAAAAATTCATCATAAACAAAGTAAAAAATAAAAAATCTATCGATTGGTATTTGTGCTCTATAAAAAAGATTGATCATCATTCCGATGAAATGAAACCACATTTGGATTTCTTGTCATCGCAAATATAATATAAGCTTGATTAATAAATTGATAATTAGTTACTAACATATTACACATCAACAATTACTTAGAGAAAGTAAGGTGAAATAAAACATTTTATAAACACACTCTTAAGATGTGATATGTGAGTAATTACGGATGACAAATTCAAAATTGAGACTTGAGAGTAAGCGAATTATCATATAGTTTTCTCACATATTTCCTTCCTTTGATCTAAAACTCTTATCGAAGAATATTAATTCAAATTTTATTTTCGACAATGAAATGTTCCATAATTATGTATTTGATTAATAAAAGATTTAAAGATTGCAATTATGGATTGAATTTATTATTTTCAATAGAATTTTTTAGGAACGCAATATTATTTTTAATATGTAATATTAGGTTTGAAAACATTTAATTGTATTTATAATTCTATTTTTTTATAAGTAATAATTGTGTTTCGTGAAAATTAATTGACTTAATTTTTGAAATCAATAATAATAATAATTAATTATTTTATTTAGAGGAAATAAATTGAATGTTAAGGATATATTGTTCACCATAAATATAAAAATGTAAAAATAAAATATGAAATCGAATGTTTATCACCTATTCACAATTGGGTTATTGAAAAATGACTTTTTGTCTCATAATTTATCAAAAATAATGTAAATTAATGGTGATTAAAAAGTTGATGTTATTAGAGAATGACTTTTCATCTAATACTTATCAAG
>CAIGRB010003763.1:56276-67885 GCA_903798255.1 Fraxinus quadrangulata | reverse complement strand
TCAAATTTAGAGTAAGTTATTTATTTTGATCATATCGTCTATTTTATGATCAAAACGAATAATTTTTTTATATATAAATATGAATAGTAATATATGAAAAAATAGGTAAATTTAAAATTTTAATTACTTTTAAGCTTAGCAAAACATATAGTATCTCTAATTATTAAAATAAGTAATTTATTTTTATTATCGATTATAAAATTTACTTAATTATCATAAATAAATTTAGTCAAACATGCATTAAATAAAATGCTTAAATTGACAATAAAATTTTCGCGTTTTATGAATATCATGAAAATAGTATTTAATAATTGTAATCTCTTTAACAAAATTTGAATAAATGAGCATTGGACTTGGGTTATAATTCAAACTAGAGTTGGGCTAACACAAATATTTGAGTCAAAATAGAATAATTTATTCTAAATTTTCCATATGGGCTAGGGCAGGGCAGGACTATAGCCCAACCTAATCCCCCACTACCTCCGCCCCTAGATAGCACTATCTCTAATTCTCTCTACTATACTATTTCTATCGCTGTATATGCACTATCTTTCTTTATCTCTCTACTCACTCTTTCACACATACTCTCTCATCACTCCACTTTTTCACACACACTTAACATATTCATAGAGGAGTAATGTCGGTGGCTTCTTCCTTCTACACATTTCTATTATGGTGGTGAAGTTACAATCCTAACTCTAGATACATCTACAAATGGCAGTGGTGATCGTAATTGGACTCTTCTAGCATCTTCTAGGCATGGATGCGCTCTAGATTTATTCTCTTATATTGGTAGCTATTATGTTCAAATTCTAGCAGCTTTCAGATAATTCTTTGAATGGTGGTGATGGCTTCTTCAATTCTCCCCTTCATCATTGACTTTTCATTTTGTCTCTCTTCTTTTTCATTACGTCCAATTTTGTCTCGACAAATTTTGACGCGAACGATCCTCCATTTAATCCCTCTGACTCTTTCATTCTTTTCTCTTTATCAATTTTTAGATTAGCATGCTTCGTACTTGATTTCTCATGTCTACTCAATTTTCTTACTTGTGATTGTGAAGTTTGACGTACCTCAATCTCTTGTTGACTCATTCGATCCCCCGTTTGTATTTTCTGGTCCACATCATTTTGCTTAGGAATCTGTGTTGCTCTTGTAATCTCTACTTTAACATTTGATACCTATAAATTTTTAGATCCCTCAATTCTTCGTTGTGCTTCCGTGATCTCCTTTTGCAATTTGCCTTCCATTTCTTTTGAATCTAGCAGCTCCATCCTCTGTAGTGTCTGCCAAGAATATACTTTTTCAAACGCTTTTTCTGACTTTGGGAGTTTCTCTCTTTGCGGAGTCCACCAAGAAGACTCTTCAATAACCCCAATATCATCTCGTGCTTCATCGATCCAATCATCTTCTCCTAAATCATCAATTCAATCATCTTCATAATCCATTTGTTCAGGAAGAACCACTACTAATGTTGATTCATCCTTTATACTTGAATTGGTTTTTTTTTTCTCGAGCTTGTTCAATTACTATTGTGGATGCCACAACATCCATTCTTCTTCACTATTATAGTTCTCTTGCTCGTTGTAAGTTGCTATATTGCCTTCTGCTGGCTCCTTTTTAAATCAACAATCTCTAACATAATGGCCTCGTTTTCTACATACAAAGCACGAGCCGTGAGATCGTTGATATCTCTGACCTCTCTTGTTGCAATCTTATTAAGCTCCCATTGTCTGATAGCTCCCTTCAATCTGTCCTTTACATTTACCTCCTTTTAATTCTTTATTATTTTGTTGATGGGGTCGACCTCTTCTTTTATAACTATATAGTGCTTCGTCTTATTTTTTCTTTCTTTATTGAGACCCATAACATTTGTTTGGTTAACACTTTTTGGTTGGCCAACAAATTTTCGAGATTGCTCAATTAAGGTTGCTCTGGCCAACCTTGTATTGCGGTAATGAATCTTCTAAATTCGAATCTCAGACCACGTATAATTATTCTTCTCAATCTAGACTCCAAACTCTTACTTGAAGAATCTAATTCTGAAATTTCGCGACAAAGATTTTTAACTTTATTAAAATATTGACTTACCGTTTGTTCTCCTTGAGTGATCGAGAGTAGCTCATTTTCCAGCAATTGCAACCTCAAGCCATTTTTCTTTGAAAATAGTGTGGTTAGAGTGTCCCATGCTTCCTTGGTGTAGTCTTGTCTCTTATATGCTCCAATAATTCTTCCTCAATTGTCTTTATAATGAACATAGCCTTACCCATTTTAATTCTCCATTTTTTCAGAGCTCCAACCTCCTCTGGTGGCATCACGTCACTTCCACCAACTACTTCTCACAAATTTTGTCCTTGGAGATACAACTCCATGCAAGTTTGCCATGTGGTATAGTTCTGATTATTGAGCTTCTTTACTCTGCCTACTGCTTTACAATCTCTTCGCGACTTGATTTACCTCTTCGTAATCAAGTAAGCTTTACAAAAGCTTCACAATCTCCTTTTATGCACGAACATCCGAAGCTCAAAAATCTGTCCCCAATCGTATCGCTTTGATACCAAATTGTTGAGTTCAAACTGCAAATGAAAATAATTTTATTGATATAAATCACTCTTACAATTTTGAAAACACATCCCACTAGTACTATACCTCTCTAATTTTATATTGATAGCACTATCTCTAATTCTCTCCACTACACTATTTTTCTCATCACTCCACTTCTTCACACACACATAACATATTTATAGAGGAGTAATGTCGGTGGCTTCCTCCTTCATTTCTATTATGGTGGTGAAGCTACAATCCTAATTCTAGAGACATCCATAAATGGCGATGGTAATAGTAATTGGACTCTTCTAGCATCTTCTAGGCATGGATGCACTCTAGAAGGTGTTACTTTTCTTTGTCCAGTAATATTGGTGTTTTGGGGAAGATTTTGTTGTGTTAAAGAAGACGGTGGCAATTTGTTGTTATCACTACAACAAAAATTGCCTTTTGCAATGGTCGAAAAACGTTGCATAGAGCTTTTGCAACGTTCGGGTATATGTTGCGGGCTTTGATGTTGCCGTAGAGTAAAATTTTTTCGCAACAATCTTTGACTGTTGCCTTTACCTTTTTGGCAACGTTTAATGATTGTTGCCTTCACCTTTTTTGCAACGTTTAATAAGTGTTGCCTTTAACCTTTTAACAACGTTCAAAGACTATTGCCTTTAACCTTTTCCCAAAGTTCAAAGACCGTTGCCTTTAACCTTTTCGCAACGTTTATTGACTGTTGCCTTTACCTTTTTGGTAACGTTCAACGAGTGTTGCCCTTAACCTTTTAGCAACAATTTTTGAACGTTGTCTTTACTTTTGTGTTCACTTTGGCAACACTTTTAGCCCTTTGTTGTTTCTTTCTTGTTTTCTTTGCAACATTCCATTATCATTGTCCCCCCTTTTTTTCTATTTCTATAGACCAACAAAATTAAAAACAAACATCATCTAAGCACATGTATTTTAAGACAATAAGAAATGAAAATTATAACTTCATTACGAAATTGTCTTAAAAGTACAAAAATAAACATAGAACTCATGTAGAATTGCTTCTTCAAAGTACAATAAACACTCTCAATACCAAAACAAGGGCCAAAAAACCAACCAAAGCAAATATGTCAAGGGCATACACAATGGCCAGAGAGAGGATTTACAATAGGAAAGCTAATGCCAAAGCAATCTGCACAAGAGAACTTAATTTTAGATTCTTCTCTTAACTCCGTTTGACTCCATATAACTGCAATAAGGAAAGAACATAGAGGTTAGGTACATTAATTAATAGTACAGGAAACTCCAAGGAAAATTAATAGTATATAGTCTATACTGATGAATTTCAAAACACTAACTAATTAAATCCAGAAACCTATAGTGAAAAGCATTCCATTAGATTTTTTAGGTTTGAATGGAAAACCATTGCAAGAATTTGCAAATCAACAATCTCACCCCCCACCCTTGCCCTGTGCACATTCTCTGGCTTCCAACTTGTGATGTTGAAGAAAGACACCCAACAAATACTCTTCTGGTGTTTACTTTACAAACTTTGTTCAGAATCATAGTTGTATTAATCAACTTTTGGTCCTTAAATGTTACCTCTTGTACTATTGCGGGATTTCTACGCATAGATGCATTCTAATATATCTATTGGTTCAAGGCCAGGTATTTATTTATATATTATTATTATTATGGAAAAAATCTAATTAGGAATGCTTTTCAATCTATAGTTAACACAGGGAAGTCTCAACACAACTTTTTAGGGTGGTTTTGCGTACTAGTACATGCTACGAGTGTACAAATTCGAAGTACAATAACATGAGAAATTAAAGAAAACAATCAAAACATACTTTCTCAGCACATGTTTAACTTTAAAATATAACCTTTTTCGAACTTAAACATGCAATACGGATAATTAGTAGAAGTACATGTAGTTTCCGAAGAATACAAGTTTTAAAAAAAAACACCGTCAAGGAACCAATGGTCAAAGTCAGTGGACAAAGCTCCATTCACTTTGGCATCAAATTCTGACTGAACCCTAATTTTTTTTCATCAAATAACTGGGTCTCAAACGGGGATGAGAGGCCTAAACTATAACTTGAAGCGAAAAAGCATTTGAGAAACTGATATTCTAGTTTGTGAAAAGACAATGCACAGATTAAGTTAATGCCATCTTTAGATTTTCCTTTCATATCCAAAAGCGTACAAATGATTCTCTCACAAATATTCTTTTCCACGTGCATCACATCCAAATTATGTCGTACAAGTAAAGTCTGCAAATTAAACATTACTCGTGTCACGATATAATGCATGCCATTAGAAGTATTAAATAAAACAAAAAAATATTACTAGAGTTACCTTCCAATATGGTAGCATGAAAAATATTGACTTTTTCTTCCACGTTACATTTGATTGAGTTGTATTATTCTTCCTCTTTTGCTTACCACTTTTTCCCCAATCATATGTAATTTTATCAACTTCATTCAAATCTTCTTCACCAGTCTTTATCTTCGGCCTAATGCCATTTTCAATATGTCCATTAAACCAACTCTCTTTTTTTTTTTTTTTTGTGAAATGGATTACTCAAGTCGAGAAATCTTCTGTGTCTCATGTACGCAAACTTCCTACCATGTGACAACCACAATGAACATGTATCTTCGCGGCAAATAGGGCATGCAATTTTCCCCTTAACGGGCCATCCAGACACATTTCCATATGCAAGAAAGTCATATATTGTCCACATCAAAATAGTTTTTAAGTTGAATGTAGATTTCATAACCGCATCATACATCTTAATCCCCATCATTCCATAACATTATTAAGTCGTCTACAAGTGATCCCAAATAAACATCTATGTTATTACCTGACTGCTTTGGTCTCGGGATCAATAAACTCAACATCAAACTTTCCTTGGAATTACAGGCCAACGACTGTACTTAGAGCTAAGATCTTTGAAAGGATTAAATTCATCAGTAGCAAGATCTAATCTAATATTTCGAGGATCTGATGCAAAATGTGGCCACCTTTTATTTATCATTTCCCAACCTAACGAGTCAACATGATGCCTCATTTTACCATCTGAACTTTTATTATTTGAGTGTCATCTAAGTTGTGTCGCCATCTCATCTATTACAAACATCCTCTTAAGTCTTGGTATTATAGGGAAATAACGCAAGACTTTTGCTGGGATTTTTATTTTTATTTTCTTAATTCGTTGGTTAACTTTCCATCTGGAGCAACCACATTTTGGACATATCTCAGCATGTTCAAGCTCCTTTCTATATAGACAATAATCATTCAAACAAGCATGTATCTTCTCGTAGCCAAGATCAAATGTATTGACAAATTTTTTCATCTCATAAAATGAGTTAGGAAGTGTATTATTCTCTGGCAGCATGTCCTGAACAAGATTTATGAGTTCATCGAAACCACTATCCGATAAAACCATGTCTAGCTTTATGTTTAAACATAGCAATCGAAGCTGACATCTTCGTAAACGCCCTACACTGTTTCATAATAGTGATGCTTTAGATTCCTACACTTAACACAAGGGCATCCTATCATTTCTGAAGATAGATTTTCACGAGCTAGTTCAACAAAATTCCGTGCTCCATCTCTATATTGTTCTGAAAACCTATGAGTAAAATGTTATCACCATTTCATGTTAAATTGTTTAAATTTTGTAAGTAGATTCACGAGATCTTATTTCAGACAACAACCTTGATAATTGTAGCCATGCTTTGTCCATTATTATACTATCAAACACTGAAGAACACAAATTCAAATTGTGAAGTAAACCTAGTAATTTGCAACACACACAAATGTGTGAGTCAGCATAAGATTCATATTGTAAGGAAAATGGAATAAATTAAGTTGCACTGAAAATCATACCTGATATTTTGATTCCATGGAAATGCAATCCAATGAATAACGTTGTTGGAGGCAAGCTATAATTCTATCAAGAATGAAGTAAGCATATCAGCTAAGAGCAATGAAATAATCCATCCACAAATTTAACTGACCACAAATTTTAAAGTCTGCTAACAATTCACAATTTGACTGACCACAAATTTTACCTATTGATTCATGCATAGCAAAGCAAAGGTACAAATATAGATAAACAGTCAAATTACAACATTGAACAGTCTCAATGGATTTCATGCTTGCAACTCATTGCTCAACATTACAAAAACCAACAGCTATGAGCCTTTTATGACATAGATTGAAGTCATACTATGAGCCTTTTAACCAAACCAGGTGAGTGAGTAAAAATTCCACTTAAAACATCACTAAAGGCATTACCCAATTTAACCAAACCATCAATTTCAACTAAAAGTCCAATAAACATGTAAAATATAGCAATTACCCAAATTACTGATATTGTGGATATGCCTACCTCGAAGAGAACTCGAGCAAGCTGCTAGCATTAACATTCCATGGTCAACCCTCGACGCCCACCCTCATCTGGACTTGGCTATTGATGGAGCAGATTAGGTAGACCCGAAGCTTGATCGCGGTGGGGCCCTTTTAAGTGAGAAGATGGTCGAGGCCGCCTAGAATAAGTTTGTGGTTGTGGTGGATAACTCGAAGCTGGTGGTTGGTCTTGGTGGGTCGGACCTGGCAATGCCCGTGGAAGTAGTACAATTCTGTTGGAAGCACAATTTGGCGAGGCTGTAGAAGTTATTCAAGTAAGAACGGTGCGAAGCGAAGCTGAAATTGGATGGTGCGAATCGAAGCTGATAATCTCAACACATCTCATGATCTCTACCTTGTTTCTCCTTTCTCTCAACATAGATCACGATTAGGGTTGATTTGGTCGATTTGCTCTACCTCGTTTCAACTCTCTCAACACTTGGACGTTTCTCTCTCAACACAGGACAGAAGAAGGGAGATTTGGGCCAGTTGGATGTGGGCTATGTGGTTGGATCTATATGGGGCAAGTTGGGTTATATATTGCAACGATGAACGTTGCGAAAGATAAAATAAAAATTATTTTTAGCAACAGTCGCACGTTGCCAAAAACTGAAAAAAAATGATTTATAACAACAAACGGCGAACGTTGCAAAAAACCTCACATTTAACAACAATTATTGAACGTTGCTAATAGAGTTTTCGCAACGGTCATTATCCGTTGCCAAACCTAACATTTCACAACACGCGATGACCGTTGCAAAATGTTGGGCTTTCAACAACGTTCCATGAACGTTGCAAAAGACCTAGAAATACGTAAATTTTTTAGCAACGGTCAATTGAACGTTGCAAAAGGAGCCAATGGCAACATTCATTAAATTAATGTTGCAATATCTCAATTTTGTTAACTTATGGCAACATACATTTATCGAGTGTTGCAATTGACCCCTTTTAACAACAATCCCTTAATGAATGTTGCATTTTGCATGTTGCAAAAGGCAATTTTTGTTATAGTGTATGGGAGAAGATTTTACTCATTATGTTAGCAAAAAGCTATTGCTTCTCTCTCTAAAAAATACGATATGGGTGTTGGAAGTGGTGCTGTATTTGGGCAAAATTTTGAGCGTGGACTTATTTTTTTTTGGAAGATCGAAATAGATTTGTGTTTTCCTTTCCAAGAAATATAATTATATATTTATTTATACTAAATAATGCTCGAGAAAACAAAAAGTTGAAACTTAAAGTTTACCTATTGGAAGTGGTTTAGGTGTTAGAGGGAAAGCAATAAAACCTTGTCTCACTTAGCTAATTAGGCATTCAACTCGTGTGCAAGTGAGACCTACGGACACGAAGGTCGAACTAAAATTTGGTCCCCTAGTAGGGTCCACATTTTACTATTACTTTTCCTATATATTTTTATTTATTTTCAGTTGATCTTTCTATTTCTATAAAAACTCTAGATGGCAATGATTAATAGTCCATGTTAATAGGAAAGTTAAACGGTCGAATTGTTATGATATCAATAATGTGTAACACATCTAACTCCCGATCAGTTAAGTTACCCATTAGAGCCTTTATTAGAGGGCAATTTTCCTTAGTTCCACACATGAACAAAAAATTCTCCTTTTGCTGGTCCAAAATATCCCTTTTCTGTCGATCCCAAATTTTTTTTGTTCTTGTTCGAGTCTTGGTAATAGTGTTTGGACAAAAATTAGTTCGCAAATATAGAATCTTAGTGCTCATTTTCTGCAAGTTTCATCATGTTCAATTAACCTTAAACACCTACGATGAGGGGCATGTATGTTTTACGGACAATGCATGTACATGGCCTCAATGTGCTATTTTGTTAACCCATTTAGTTGCGAATTTCCTTTTCGTGCACATATTGACTTCATCTTCGTTCATTCTTTAATTATTAAACATATTGTTATTATATTACATATTTTTCTAATAATCTTATAAAACTATTCGATTTAAGGAATCACAAATTGTTGTATTTTGTCTGCAATTCAAGAAAGTAATATTTTTATTTGGTGTTTCAGAAATGGCAATAGATTCAAGCCTATAAATGTGGTCACTAAAAAGTAGAATATGGCTCAATTGCCAAGTTATGTTGTAATCCAGATAGTGGCTCAAACAATTGGCCTTGTTATAACTGTTCCGATTAATCATGACAAAAAATCAGAGAAATTTAATGGATTGAATTTCAAAAGGTTGAAACATGATATGCTATTTTATTTGATCACCTCGAATCTTGTAAGGTTCTTGATTGAGGATGCTCCACAACTCAAATAGGATGAGAACATAAACAGTAAAATCAATGCGATTCATTATTGGAAACATATTGATTTCTTTTGTTGCAATTGTGTCATGGATAGTTTTGTCGATTTACTATATAACGTGTATAGTACGATGAAAATGAAAAGATAATTGTGAATTTTTTAGAAAAAAATATAAAATTGGCAATATCAGGGCTAAGAATTTTATTATTAGTCACTTTATAGATTATAAAATGGTAGACTCCAAATTAGTCAAGCGCATAAACTCAAGTGATTTTGCATGAGATTCATGCCGAGGAAATAATTTTGAGTGAAATTTTCATGTGTTGTCTCTTATTGAGAAGATACCGCTGACATTGATGGATTTCAAAAATTACATAAAACACGAGCGAAAAGGAATGAATTTTAAAAAATTGATTGTTAAATTTCGAGTCAAAGAAAACAAAAGTTCTGAAAAGAAGGAGCTCAATATGGTTATGGCTTAGACAAATGTTGTAGAACACAATCAAAATTCTAAATATACAAAAACAAATATAGACAATCTCGTGACAAAAGATTCCAACTAGGATTGAAATGTAGGGTTTTCAAGAAGAAATTTCAAGAAATGTGCTTCAACTGTTATAAAGTAGGACATTAATTTTTCAGAATGCACAATGCTAAAAAATAATAAGAAAGAAGCAAAATGTGGTTAACTACATAGCAAACAATTTGTTTGAAATCAGGTTCACAACAATAATTTCTAAAGTGAATTTGGTGGTTTCAAACCCAAAAAGTGGTAGATTGGCATCGGTGCTATGCCTCATGTTTGCTCCAATAAAGAGTAATTCTCTTTGTTTGAAGGAGTTGAGAATGGAAAGAACTCATATAAAAAATTCAACAACATCTGAGATCAAGGGTCACGCAAAGTGCTTCTAAAAATGACTTTTGAGAAATAATTGATTTTTACCAATGTGCTGAATGTGCTGAAAATCTACAAGAACAAAATGTCCCGATCGCTTTTAAAGAAGCGTGGTTTCCATATAGTCTTTGAGTCAGACAAGTTATCTTGTGATAAGGGCGCTTTGCGCACTTATTTAGGCCACAAAACATGGATTATTATTGAGAGATACATTGAAATATGATTTAATTCAATATAATTTGCGTTTGTAGGACTACATTGATGGATTGAATGAAAAGTGTGCGAAAACGTGCGAAAAAGGACAAAAAGGGAAAAGAATGAAAGTTCAGGGACTAAATTGCAATTATTCAAAAGCGTACCCAAATGGCGAATCGAGCATGGAACTATACTACGTAACAAACGGTGGATGTGATGGCGTGAAGAAAGAAGAAACGAGGCCAAAATCTGATAAAGCAAAACTTGGGGACCAAAATGCATTAGATAGAAAATATTTCTTCTATGTGATCACATAGTGTAAATGCTGGGTGATCACCCAGCCATTTACAGAAAATAAAGTGAATATTTTGGTTGTTCTATGTGATCACGCAGAATATAACTATGTGATCACATAGTGCAATCCGGGTGCGAAAATTCTGGTTTCCTTATTTCATTCCAACTCTTATGGAAAGGTATCTTGACACCCTATTTAACCCTAAACTCGTCCAAAAACTAGGGTTACCCAATTTTTAAGAGAAAAAACACATTGGAGAGCGAAGAAGAAGGCGAGAACAAGGATTTTCACTCCAATCTTCAAGATTTCAAGATTTAATTCAAGTTTTTGGTGATATTTTCTTTTTATTATTTTTATTGTTCTTTTAATTTACCCATGTTAGGCTAGACTTTTTATGTACTAGGTGAACGATGAACCTCACAATATGACCATTTAATTCTCTATTTTGCAATTTGATATTCAAACACGATTGATGGATGTTGAATGATTTATATACGCATTCTTGCCTCCATAGTTAAATGCATATAATTATGTGAGTTTGGGTAATCTATGTTATGCATTTGAAAGAAGGAACATAGATTTTATAAGGTATAAATCATCGTAGGGTCCGATAGGGGATAGAAATATACCGCTATGCTTTACGTGAATCTCTAAGTATTTATGGAACACCATGCATTTTTATATATTACATTTGTCATAGAAATATAGTCAAATGGTATACTAGAATTGGTTTAATTCTACTCGAAATAGATTGTTGGATAAGTTAGAAACATTGATTCTTCAACCAATTCATCATGTTATCGAATTATGAATATTGGTTAAAAGTGAATTTTGTTTGGTGATTCGGGATCCTACTGCGCTTTTTCATATATTAATTTCATTCAAATATTTTGCATTGAAACGTCATTTTTGCCTTTAGTTCGTAATTTTAGTTTAAATTGCAACTTAATCTTAGTTTAATTATAGAATCTGAAAAAACTCATCTCAAATTTGATAGATTCGGTTAAGG
>CAIGRB010003763.1:19996-51025 GCA_903798255.1 Fraxinus quadrangulata | reverse complement strand
ATTATTCAAAAGTTGACCCCAAATGGTGAACCGAGTTTGGAACTACGCTAAGTAACAAATTGTGGATATGATGGCATGGAGAAAGAGGAAACGAGGCCAAAATTTGATAAAGCAAAACTTGGAGACCAAAGTGCACTAAATGAAAAATAGTTCTTCTATGTGATCACATGGTAGAAACATTGGGTGATCACCCAAGCATTTACAGGGAATGCAGTGGATGAATTTGATTGTTCCATGTGATCACGTGGTTCATTTCTGGCACCGAATTTTCTGTTTCCTTTTCGAATAGATCTCTTATGGACAGGTATCTTGACACCCTATTTAACTCTAAACTCGTCCAAAAACTAGGATTACACATTCTTGGAGATAAAAACACATTGGAGAGCTAACAAGAAGGCGAAAATAAGGATTTTCACTTAAATCTTCAAGATTTCAAGATTTAATTCAAGTTTTTGATAATGTTTTCTTTTTATTGTTTTTATTATTCTTTTAATTTACTCATGTTAGGCTAAACTTTTTATGTACTAGGTGAACGATGAACTACGCAATATGACCTTTTAATTCTCTATTTTGCAATTTTGTATTTAAACACGATTGATGGATGTTGAATGATTTATATACACTTTCTCGCTTCCATAGTTAAATGCATGTAATTATGTGAGTTTGGGTGATCTATGTTATGCATTCAAAAGAAGGAACATAGATTCTACAAGGTATAAATCATCGTAGGGTTCGATATGGGATAGAAATATACCGCTATGCTTTACGTGAATCTCTAAGTGTTTATGAAACACCATGCATTCTTGTATATTGCATTTGTCATAGAAATATAGTCAAATGGTATGCTAAAAGAGGTTCAGTTTTACTCGAAAGAGATTGTTGGATAAGTTAGAAATATTGATTATTCAACCAATTCATCGTGTTATCGAATTGTGAAATATGGGTTAAAAGTGAATTTTGCTTGGTGATTCGGGATCCTAGTGCGCTTTTTCATATATTAATTTCATTCAAATCTTTTGCATTGAAACATCATTTTTGCATTTAGTTCGTAATTTTAGTTGAAATTGCAAGCTAGTCTTAGTTTAATTATAGAATCTGAAAAAACTCATCTCAAATTTTATAGATTCGATTAAGGTCGCAATAATAAAAATCAAGTGAAATTGATTCTTGTGGGAACAATACTAAAAATTCTAAGATTTTCACTTTATTATTTGTCAACGAACAGTGCACTTGCGGTGATTTAAATTCGAAACATATTTTCGTGAACATCTTGTCTAAGACCGAAATGTTTGTGAGCAAGGGCTATATGTCTAATGGGCAGTTTAAGCTCCAAATTATGAATATAAAGTCAAAATTGAACAAAGTAGAACCTTGTGCTTACTTGTTTGACTTTTCAATTTGTGATGGTACACTATGATATGTTAATGATGATATCTTACATAGATCAATTAAATTATAAGGTATACCCATATTCCATAAACCTCCGAAAGATATGTTCTATACAAATGAACCCTCTCATACTTCGACTTTGCTTAGGTGGGCAAACCTCGACGAATGAATTGGCTAATGGACTGATCAAAGATTGAGGTACATGACTAAGATAGAAGGGAGAAAAAGTTAAAAGCTTTCTTGGATTGAGAAGGCAACGGTAAAGATTAGAAGCTAAGATCATGCGAGTAGCAAAAGGACATAAGTTTAGTCACATGACGGGAGAGCGAAGTAGGAGTCCTCTCTCACTTAGTCAATAATGCCCAGGACAAGCGCTTACTCGCTAACATAATTTGTCAGACTCAATTCATAGATACAACACTAGCTAGTAAAAAAGGAATCCATCAATCATGAAAGATCAAGTAAATATAGTACGATAGTTTTGTATAACACAACAATTAGCAAATGTCACTCTTGTATTATTTGTTGCTGTCTCTGACTTACAAACAAACAGTCCCACTACTCTAATTTATTATAGGCTATGAGCCCATCCGAGGTTAATGGTTCATGGATTTATAAAGAAAATTATTTTTGATTAGAATTAAGTTGAGAATCATCAGAATAAGAAACTTAAGTTGTTGAGAATATGAAGCACCATTTATTTGAATTTTGTGCATAACAAGAAATCATATATAAAATCATAACATTTTATTCATTCAGTAAAATGCTGTTGCTCAATGAAAAATTGTACTTTAAAAATGTGATGAATGTAATGTTAATAAGTTCTTATTTAACTTGGAACATGTGGAGAAAGATCCGTGGTCAGCAACTTACCTTTAAATAAGGCACCCCGAAAGAAAAAGAAAAGAGTTACTATGAGTTATGAAAATGGAGGAAGCCTTCCAATAAATACTTAGGATGGTGGGTTGACTTGCCAAAGTGACTGTACCTACACCAAAGAAAGTGAAAATAGGTCTAAAAATGTAGATTGCATCTTACTTGGCATTATACATAATAGTAGTGCTTAACAATTTCTTGTGCACGAGTCTAAAATCTTAGATATAGACAAAAATACGATAATAAAATAGAGAAATGTTTCATTTTTTAAACATGTTTCTTATATAGATCCGAAGAGGAATCAAGATCTTCTAAATGACCACATGAAACTAGAGTTCATGATGGTTGGGACAAAGGACTACAAGAGAAAATTAAGGTTCTTAGAGCAATGATGAAAAAATCTTTCGGTCCTGAGTTTCAGACGTACATATTGGAGAGTGAACTTCATAGCTTCCAAGAAGCTATGAATTCTCAAAAGGACCTCAGTGGAAAGATGTAATTAAAAGTAAACTAGATTACATTCTATAAAATCATACATAGAAATTGGGAGATCTTCCTCCGAGATGCAAATCACTAGGTTACACACGGACTTTCAAGAGGAAATTAAAAATGGATGGAACCATCGAGAGGTATAAGGTCACACTAGTGACTGAAAGTTACAAACAATGAAAAAACATTGATCACTTTGATACATACTCTCCAATAATAAGAATGACATATATTAGGATGATACACTCGATTGCAACTTTACAAAGTCTCAAAGTGCATCAAATGGAGCTATCTCATCTTATATTTACTCATTTAGAGGAAGAAATCAACATAGAGCAACTTGTGGATTTTTCTTCTCTATGATAGTAAAATAAAGTTTGTAAATTGACGAAATCATTGTATGACTTGAAACAAGCATCAAAATAATGACTTAAAAAGTTTGATAATGTCATGGTAAATATAGATTTAAAATGAATGAGTTTTACAAATGTTTTTATGTTAAAGACATCGAAAAAGACTATGTCATTTCATATCTTTACATTGATGACATACTTATTGTTGACAACAATGATAAAATGATTAAAACCACTAAAGATTTATTTAATTCAAGATTTGATACGGAATAAATGAGTTTAGCACAATGTGATATTTGAAATCAAAATTTCAAGAACATTAGATGAAATATTTTAAGTCAATCATATTATGTGGACAATATTCTTAAAAAATTAACGTGAATGATTTTGGTATAGCTAGAATGTCGATAGATATAAAGTCAACATCTAAAAAAAAGGTGAGTGTCCCCAAGGAAAAGTACTTAAATATTATAAGAATTTTGATGTACTTGATGAGTTGTATAAGATACACATACTTACATAATTAATAAAATGAGTAGATACATGATAAATCCAGGAGCTCATCATTGAAAATGAATATTATGAGTACTAAGGTACTTAGATATACTCGTAGCTATAAACTACACTATACAAGTATTCAGCAATTATTGAAGGATGTAGTGATACCAACTGATATATGACATAAAAAAAACTCAAAGTCTACAAGTGGAATTATGTTTGCATTAGGAGGTGCAACTATATACAAAAATCCTCAATGCAGACTATGAGATCTAAATTTATAGTCCTGGGCAAATGTGGTGAAAAGGATGAGTGTCTACGCAACTTCTTAAAGGATATTCTAAGATGGCTAAAGTTTGTGTCGAAAATCTGCATACATTGTGATAATCAATCTTTAATTGGAAGGGTAAATAATGACATGTATAATGGTAAATCAAGATGTATAAGTCATAGACACAATACCATCTCTCAACTAGAATTGTCTTTACTGTCTATGTAAGTTAAATGATAACATTGTAGATTTATTAACCTAAGAGTTAAATAGAGAGTTAGTTAAAAAGTCATCGAGATGAATGAGATTTAAGCCCTTGAGAAATGAGTTGATACAATGGAAACTTAACCTAATCAATTGAAAATCTCATAATCTAGGTTCAATGGGGCTGACACGATCCGTCCTGAATTACCCTAGTAGACCGCCAATGATAGATACCAGCTAAGTGTCGGATCCACCACTAAGGCTACTTTGACCTGCTTTGACTATGACACATTTGGATACAAAATCAGCTATCTCTCTTTTCATACCCAAACACCAATAATGATCTCTTAATGTGTTATACATTTTAATATTACTTGGATACTTAGCATAAGCAGAACTATGGGTTTCTTCTAAAATCTCCTTTTTAAATTCCAGAACACAATCTATTTCTTATAACCAATGCACCATCATCTCTAATCACATAATCTATTCTTAACTTGACACTCACTTCTGCTTTCAATATTCTCAATGTCAAGTCTTGAGATTGAGCTTCTCTAACCTTATTTATCAAAGTAGGCCTTACCTGAAAATAAACTAATACCACCCCTGAAATAGTAGCTGAAAATTAACCATGCAACTTTTTAAACTCACAAATCAAAGAAGCACATATTGTATTGGATAAAGAGTAAGAACTAGTCTTTTTACTGAGAGCATCTGCAACTACATTAGATTTTCCCGTATGGTAGTCAATCTTGCAATCATAATCTTTTATCAACTTTAACCATCTTCTTTGTCTCAAATTCAATTACTTCTGATCAAAAGTATACTTCAAACTTTTATGATCAGTAAATATTAAACATCTTTCACCATAAAGGTAATCCCTCCAAATCTTTAGTGCCAACACCACTGCAACTAACTCCAAATCATGTGTTGGATAGTTTAACTCGTGCTTCTTCAATTATATTGAAGCATAAGCTATAACATTTCCATTCTACATTAGAACACAACCCATTCCTTAGTGTGAAGCATCACTATAAATTACAAACTCTTCGCCAGGAGATGGAAGAGTAAGTATAGGAGTAGAAGTTAATCTTTTCTTCAACTCCTGAAAACTCTTTTCACATTCCTCGATCCATATAAATTTAGAGTTATTTCGAGTCAAACTAGTCAAAGGAAAAGCGATTTTAAAGAAATCCTCTACAAACCGATCATAATAACTTGTCAGTCCAAGGAAACTCCGTACTTCTGTCACATTAGTAAGGTGTTCCCATTTCAACACTGCCTCAATTTTTTGAGGATCTACATAAATGTCTTTTGCTGAGATGACATGACCTAAAAGCACAACTTTATCAAGCTAAAATTCACATTTGTTGAACTTAGCATACACTTACTTATCTTGCAAAGTCTGCAAAATAATCCTCAAGTGCTCAACATGCTCATCATGATTGCGAGAATAAACTAATATATCATCAATAAAAATAATTACAAATTTGTCTAAATATGGGTGAAATACCCTATTCATCATATCCATAAATGCTATTGAGGCATTAGTCAACCCAGATGGCATCACCAAAAACTTATAATGGCCATATAGTGACCTGAAAGCAGTTTTCTATCCATCAACATCCCTAATTTTGAATTGATGGTACCTTGAGCGTAAATTAACCTTAGAAAATACTGTCTTGAAGCTGGTCAAACAAATCATCAATACGAGACAAATGATACTTATTGAGAATAGTAACTTTATTAAGCCCCTGTTTGAAACCCATTTTTTTTTTCATTCTATTTCTCATTCTTCATTTCAACCACACATTCTATCAATAAAATAATATTACACATAAACCCAAAAACTCTCTTTACTTTTTAACCACATAATCTTCCATCAATCACTATTCCAAAAATTTTTTTACACCCAAAATGGGTTTCAAACAGGGGCTAAGTTGTTTGTAGTCAATACACAATCTCAGTGTGCCATCTTTCTTCCTCACAAATAATACTGGTGTTTCTCAAGAAGTTACATTGGGCCTAATGAAACCATTGTCAACTAAATCTTGCAACTGAACTTTAAGGAGACGTACTGGGTCTAATGAAACCCTAATCAACAAAATCTTGCAACTGAACTTTCAATTCCTTTATCTCTACTGGAGCCATTTTGTTAAGTGTTTGCGAGATTGGTTTAGTCACTGGGATCAAGTCAATAGTAACCTCAACTTTCCTATTTGGAGGTAAACTTGAAAGATCTTTAGGAAAGACATTAGGGAAATATCTTACCACCTATATATCTTCAAGTTTCAACTTAGTAATTTGTGTGTCAATCATATGGGTCAAATATGAATGACAACCTTTTCTAAACAATCTCTCAGTATCAAGCGGATATGATACATAAAGGTAATATTCTTCGTTCATCACTAAGAATAATATCAAGCTCTCATGGCCTTCTGAACATCACCTCTTTGTGAAAACAATCAACTAAAGCATGATTTGTAGTTAAGAAATTCATGCCTAGCATAATATCAAAATCATGAATATCAAGTGGAATCAAATTAGCCTTCAAATCCCGATTATTCAGTCTAATATCACAATCTTTGTACACATTGGTAGCTAAATATGAATATCTTACATGAGTCGTTACTACCAAATCACTGTCTAATAATTCCAACATATGGTCCACATACATAGAAAATGTCTATGATATATATGAATATGTAGCACCTGAATCAATTAAAGGAAAAGCTGTTTTGCCAAAAATAGATAACGTACCTATGACTACATCTAGTGACTCATTGGCATCATGTTGAGTCATAGCAAAAACTTTCCCCTGAGTCATGGGAGGTCTTGCCTGGCCCTTTTATCTAGTGCCACTATTGCCAACAACATTAGACTGAACAATAATCGTAACACCTATTTTACTTGCCAGTGTGTCCTGGTTCTGATTCTGCTTAGAAATACCACTACTTGGTTGTGAGATGCCCTCTGTGATAAACCACTCTACTGAAAGCGAATTGGACACTCTCTCCTTATATGCTATGTCAATCCATAATGATAACAAACACCAATGCCCTTAAAACACTCGCTAGGATTAATTTTTTCACATGACTGACGTTGAGAAAACCTGACAACACTGGAACTATCACCCTATACAGGAGTAAATGATCTCTATGAAGATCCCTGGGTCTGAGTACGGCTATACCCTGGCTACTGTATTGATCTCTCACTCAATATCGAGCCCTAACTTCCACGAAATTTAAATGTGAAGCTACTAGAAATGGAACACCTAATCCACATTCTCTATGATCCCTCATCGATGGTCTATTGATAGAGGCTCATGCCCATGTCTGATTATCATCACCAACTCTAAGCCTCATTTGATCTTGACCCCATTGTCGTTCTCAAAGACTTTTTTCAACTCTCAATGTTGTTTCTACTAGTTTTCCAAAACTTTCATATCATGTTGCAGTCACCATTGATCCGATTTCTTCCCTTAAACCTTGTTCAAACCTTCTGCGCTTATCAGCTTCATTAGCTACAACATACTTTAACAACTTCACAAACTTTTTCTAATATTCAGCCACTGTGGACGTCTGTACTACCCTAAGAAATTTATCTTATTTTTCATTCTTATAGAAACGAGGCCATTAGTACTCATTGAAATCTTTCTTAAAATCATCCCACATGATCACTGAATGATCGATATATTTACTCTACACTGATCACCAATAGTCATACGTACTCCTTTCTAACAAGAAGGTAGCAAGGTGTAGTTTTCTATTATCAGGACAAACCATAACATCAAACACTCTTTTAATCTTTACCATCCAAGATTTGGCTACTACTAGATTAGCTGTGCCTGTAATCACTTTAGCCCCCAATTTAGTTGCTCGTTCTATGCTATACTCTTATCTGAGATGCATAAAGCAGAACCAACAGTTGTAGTAATCATATCAGCTATACGATCATTTCGAGCTTCATTTCCTCATCGTAGTTGTTCATTAGTCTGATGAACAGATTCATTGACCCTACTATCTTCTCTATCAGTAGTAACTTGGGATTGACGCGGCATATCCTGGAGCCTGCGAGTCTTACCACCACGAGCCATGACCCTTCTACAAATATGTATGATATGTTGAGAACAAAATCAAAATAGATGCAAGTCTCTAATACCAATTGACGCGACCATTCTGGAATCACCCTATTGGACTCACCACCAAGGCAACTTTGACTTATTTTGACTGTGACATACTTTTATAAAAAATTTGATAAAATTTCCTGTGTAATATAGACTAAAAAGCCTGAACATTAATCAATTTTCTCAAAGATGTACATTTAATTTAAAATAGGGTACAACAGCCCCTCAAAATACAAACTATTCAAAATACAATACTGGTAAATTGACATTTACTATTATTTACAAACAAAAGTCCTAAAAGTACTAAATATATCAAATATGTGGCGAGCCCATGAAATGGATACATAAATTACAAATTAACATTTTTGATAAAATATGCATATATCCTAAAAGAAATATGAAATATTTGAACTGACAAAACGAGTTATACAACTATTGACAATGTGTGGCCCAAATAACTGGATCGACAGGCTCCAACTATGCTCAACTCAACTATTATTTGATAAGGAAAATAGTGAAAAAATATATGAGCTTTTAACTCAGTGAGTGGATATTTCACAACTAAGTATACTTTTTCCATTTATGCGAACTTTCTAAAAACTCTTATTTATGCTATTACAATTTTAAGAAAGTCTAAAATCCGATAATACTTTTAAAACTAAAGCATAATGAAATCATAAAATTCTTTACTCTTTATTCCGAATAAACAACTGTAAGATGTATCGGATATAATAAATCTGATATCAGTAAATATGAGTGAAAATATCCTTTCACAGCACTATAAGTAGAAATCTTTATACTGTAAACTGTACTAGATTCTATAGTTTGAAATCTGATAAGATGTATAATACTAAAAAACACTAAAAAGATACCCGAAATAACAATACTCATGTAGATTAATACCGATATACGTGGCAAAACTATTTGAAATTTAGTAATTTTGAAATTCTAAAATTCTGGTCATACGCGCCCAAAGCTACCCAAAGGCTATAATCTGATCATACACTATAGAAACACATTCACAATAGTACAGAGCTAGTAAAATCACCATAATGGTCATACATTGTGGAAACAAATTTACACAATTGTAGAGCATGTAAAAATTACATAGGTAATTTCTAATGGTTTTAAAAATAACTTGAGATACCTTGAAACATATTAATATAACATGAGGATGTATATTTAACTTTTAAAAGAACTAATTATAAAATCAATTTTATTGTGAAAATCATGTTGTCAATTCAACTATATGAAATAAGCAACTTTCCACTAATTCAAGACATGCTACAGGCTATGAAGGTCAATAAGCTTTTTCAATCATTTCGTCACCACCTAAAATATGATACAAAATAACTAATTTAATCACTACCAAATTAAGAACCTTTAATATCTAATGATGGAATGCTTAAACTTGATTTATTGATACTTGAATAAATTTCCCAAACTTCCTTTAATCATTGGAGCTAATTTCACTTGCTAGTCCTTTCACTTAAACTTTAATTTATCACGATTACTTTAATCCCAAGTATCAAAGTAATCACACCTTCCAATCTAGTGAAAACTAGTAACTATAAATACGATTTTTCATCTTTATTGATAATTCAGTATATTAATTTCAATCTCCAAATTTCTGAACCCAACTGTAACAAATTCATATGTATAAAACTTTACTAGCAATTACCATGAATAGGAGCACTTAATGATACATTTTTTTATCGAGTTTTCTAGCTTTCAATGTCTTGAATTGATTAGAGTAATTGTTTGTAGGTTTGTGTTGAGTCTTGTACTTCACTTATTTTTTTACTTTTATTTTTCCGACATAATATGCTTAAATACCTTTTACATAAATAAGCACCTCCAATTATAGATAGTCTTCCTCATGAATTTGTGTTGTTGATTGATCGTACGAAATCTGCAAGTGTACGGTATCGTGAACAAGTAATAAAATGATAAGTAGGATATCGTTTCCACGATAACTATATACTTAATTAAGGATCAATTAATGTAAACTTAGCTGAATAGTCAAATTTGTTGTATCGAATTTATCTAAATTAACTATTTAAACTAATTATTCAAGAGAGCATATTATGAAGGTTTTTGTAAGTTTAGGTGAGATGATTACTAATACCTCGAATCCCCCTTATTAATTTGTTTTAATGCAACTCAATAGCAAAACAATATGTATGCATTCTTGTTAGTCAACGTTCCCCTTGTTAGTTAATGTTCCCAAGTTAATTATTAGTATTTTTTCAATAAAATTAAATTTATCCTCTCACGCGACCTTTCAATATCTCTATGAAAGATACGAACATAAAAGAATGCATTAAAAAATAAAATTCATGCAAAACATAACAGTATATGCATATCTCATGTCAGACTTTATAATGGTTGTTATAACATGTTTTTTATCCGACGTTTCTCTCAATAACAATAAAATTCATACAACAATTCAATTAGTAGTTTAATTAAAATATAGGAATTGAGTCAAAAGTAATGAGTTTCAACCCAACTAACACCTAGAGGGGATGAATAGGTGTAATATACAGAATTAAAAAAAAATTAACAATCAATAATTACAACAAGTTACAAATTATTGGATCTAGATGAAGTTTAATAAAAATAAATCCTAGTATTCAATAAGCATATAGATTAAAGCAATAAAGTAAATCAACACCGAGATTTGTTTATGAAGGAAAACCCCTTGAAGAACCCTTTAGGAAATTAAAAAAAACCTCAGAGCACTCCTTGCCAGTAAAAGATCCACTAGAAAATATTTGACTTACATAATTGGTCCAAACACAAATAAGCCTTAATAGAATCTGACTCCCAACTTGTAATCACTGAAGAACTCCTCGGTTGTGCACTCCAGCTCCAACTCCAGACCTCTAGACTTCATTTCTCCGCGTGGATCACCAAGAACAAACTCGTTCCTCACAAAATGGAACTCCAGCCACCTCTCCAGATCTTCAGAACTTTGAAGGCTATATGGTAAATGATTTTATTGGGGTTTGATCTTTTGGTATTTTGATCATGTGGTTAAGTCAAGAGAATTATGGATTATGTAATTGATCTTCAACAAAGTGTTATCTTGAATGAATAAAAGCTCAACACACATTTTTGACGAAATATGCCTTGGGTATTTACAATATAGAGTGTTTAAGGTTGTTTGGGATTGCAAAAAGGCTAAAAATCGCGATATAGGATTTCATCACGTAATACGACTACTAGAGTGGACTTTGGGCACTCAACGGGCGGTTAGCGACCTTTCTCCGAGCAATTATTAGTATTTTTATCATATCTTTCTCTCTCAATAATCGAATGAGGAGATTCAAAGTGTGTTGAAAAAATAGCTCAAAGGGCTATAATTCTTACATAAACTTGATTTTTCCAATTCGAATTTTTTCTATATAAAAATGGGTCTCAACCTATGGTCAAGAACTTGGAGCATAACTTGTGCAGCACTATGACACTCCTTTGACTTCTAATTGCATTCCATTGATCATTTATTATATTCTTGGACATTTCATGTTCTTCTTGAGCCCACGTTGAGTCCTCCCAATGATATTCCCAACACCTGATACCCTAAGCCTAATTATAACTTGATTAAATGATATTTTAGACCAACAAAGTCCCATAACAATTATCCAAGAATAAAATATATTGGACGTCAAATTATTGAAATTTTATTAAAATATAACCCGAATTTTAGATAGATGAAAGAGAAAAAGACGAATCCTGAGTTTCTTCCATTGTTTCTTGATTGAATCCCTTTAAATCCTTTTCTTGTTTCCCCAAAAATCTTGATTTGATCTTCAATTGAATATGGTCTTGTGATTTTTCTTAATCTTCTCACAAGAACAATGGATTTGCCTCCTCTTGATTGTGATAAATTATGTGTAATGAGGTGTCTTCAATGGATGCTCATGTTCTTGATTTATAGAATATAGAAGGTGAAGTTAGATCAAGAAACACATCCAAATTGGGTTCCAAAAGAATTCCAATCGAATAAGGAAAGTTGTCTTCACGTCGCGCATTGTTATGTCTCTATGCGGCCGTCGGTATTTTTATCATAACTTTCTCATCCAATATCCTATTGAGTCGATTAAAAAAGCGTTAAAAAGCTAATAATGTAAAAAATTTAGAAGTAGCATTTTTTTCAATTAGAACTATTACTATACCAAAAATGGGTCTCAATCTCCGCCTGGGAATCTGGATGTGTGAAAATACTTTGATTATATTTCAATGCTTCACTCATTTGACTTCTAAGTGCATCAAATTGATCCCCTATGATCATCAATAAATGTTTTATGGTCCAAATCAACTAATGGATAGGTCTCTGGACTTTGGATTTAATCCATTTTGCCCATTTTCGCTTATTTCTTCAAATCTCACTTCCAATCATCGAATTTCACTTAAGTGAAATATACAAAAAATTAGGCCCATATTTAAACATAAAAACTCCTAAACGTTTATATTTAAGGGCCTAAATAAGTGTATACACTTATTATCCTATTATACAGTTTATTTACACTCGAAATTGTGGATCTACCTGCACTTTGAATTTTTTTATTATAAGGGTATATGGGGCATTCACACTTTGTATTAGGTCTCTCTAGATTTGTGCATTTTTGAGAAGATGATTTTTTATGTAGTGTAAGAGGTAAATGATAGTGATGTAAAATCTCTGTTGTAAAATTCTTCTTCTCGCTTTTAGTGATTGAGGCGGTGACTGGTGAGTCTCACTTGGATTGTTTTAAACTATAAGGATATATAGGACATTTATACCTTTGTATTAGGTCTTTCGAACTTTGTGTACTGAGCGGACGGTATTATGTGTGGTGTGAGAGGTAAACGATAGTGGTGTAATCTCCATAGTAAAAATTCTTGTTCTCACTTTTAGTGCTTGAGTAGGTGAGTCTTAATTGGATAAACTCTATTTTAATGTATTAAAGATTAAAGATAAAGAAACGATAAAGATTACAAGTGAATAGGAAAATTTGTACAAATGGTCCCAAATCTTTGTCAATCTTGTGTTTTGGTCCAACCCTTTAAATCTTGCAATAAATGGTCCCAAAATTATGCATTTTTTACACAATTGGTCATTTGAATAAATTTTGTCCAAAAGGGCCGTTAGTTTTGTAAGTGACTACTATTGCTCTTATAGATAGTTATTGAAAGAGGCAAATTTGAAAAAAATCATATCTAAAAGTTTAAGCCTCTACTTGATACACATTCTTTCAGAATACATTATTTCAAAACTCATTTTCAACTATACATTTTTCAATAAAATAATATTTCCCTCACATCAATAACATTTTCTTACTTTTTAACCATATATTTTTCATTATATCACTATTTAAAATACATTATTTCCTCATTAATATCCATCAAACACACCCTAACTATAACCCATTTTAAAATTAAGAAACAAAGTTTTAACTTTTAAAAATCAGATATTATTAAATTTTAATTATAAAATAACTAATTAAAAAATATATTATTAATTAAATACATTGAAGTCACAAATCTATACAATTTCGTCACGAATTATTTCCGGGTGAAAAATAAAAAAATTTCTATGTCACAATTATTTCTCGGTCACAAATTATTTATCGGTTACAATTAAAAAAATTATAGGTCACAAATTATTCATCGATCACAAGTCATAAATTTTACAAGTCATTATTCAAATTTTTAGGTTATATATTATTTATTACTCATAAAATATCCAATTTATTGTCACTATCTCAAATAATTAGTCACAAATACATGCCACCCCACAACTACTAACCACAATCGTCGCACCTATGCCACCACCTCTAGTAACAGCACCATCGCACCACCACTACTAGCAACATAATCACCACCACATCTGTTGCAGAGCACTGCCACCAAATACACCATGCCGCATCCCATACCCACAATCGTCTTCTTCTACAATGACCGACCACCTCCACATTTACCTTCATCTGCAACTCCAATCAACCACTCATCACCACCACCGTCGCCTACTAGAATCCACCATCTCATACAACACTACCACACCACAGCCGCCACCCCACCAACAAAAACCACAAACCCACAACAATCACCAACAAAAAAAACATCAAAACTCCGATAAAGCAGTATATCGAAGAAACTACCACAAAATATGGCGACGGTTATGGCACAACGTCCCGACTCTGTGCAATGGCACAACTTGTGAATGCCGCATGCGGTGCGGCTTCAAGCCCCATGTAGTGACTGTCAAAGGCCACTTTCACGACGGTAGTACAGTACGCTGTCACCTCCAACAAATAGAGAATTGAGGAAGGAGAGAAAAACATAGGCGATGGTGGCACGTGGCGGCAATGGTGGGTACTGGCCGCTTCTTGCATGGGTGGCAAGAGGCTACGCCACTAATAAGTTGGTTTTATATTGAAATTATGAGATATCTTTTACTTCTGAATTTACAAATTTCTACTACATTTATGTGTTTCTTATGATATATTCAGGTGCTTCCATAATAGGAGAGTCAACAATGAGAAGATAGAATCATTGAAGAGAAATTCAAATGTCGCTAGCTAAATTAAGAATACAGTTACATGGAAAATTGGTGTCCCCGCACCATAGACTAGCACCCCTGCGCCACGTACCAGTGCCACAGCGCGTAAATTAACCCCGAACACTTATTTTTTAGGATTAGACATTTGATAAGAGGTTAGTAACTTAGTTGATTCTTGAAGGTTGAAGCAGTCAAAAATAAGGAGAATCCTCATTTGTTGATATGTTGAACTACCTTAGTAAAGACTAACCAAATATGAGTGGTGTAAGAAATTAGTATTGAAATTCAACTTAGAATACACCCTTAGGAAGAGAAAAGAAAACAAGTTTGGGGGTATGTGAATCCCACGAGCGAGTTAAGGAAATATTTAACTTTTAAGGTCGGGAATTGGATCAACTTATAATTGTACAGTATTACACTTGATTCTCCACACACACACACACACACCCATTTTTAATTGGATATGTGAAAATTCAGCTTATACATTATAGTTTTGAAGTGATTCATGAAACTAATGCATATTGCCAATTCTGAGCTACGAAGGCAAGACATCCAACGAAATTAGTTTTAATTGATTTCTTGTAATTTTGTTTGTACGTTTTTATTCATTTTCTTTGGTTTAATGTTTGCTCGAGGACAAGCAAATTCTTAAGTTTGGGGGGTATTTGATAAGTTGGTTTTATAACGGAATTATGAGATATCTTTTATATGCGAATTTGTGAATTTCTACTGCATTTATGTATTTCTTATGATATATTCAGTTGCTTCCATAATAGGAGAGTCAACAATGAGAAGATGGAATCATTGAGGAGAAATTCAAGTGTTGCTGGCTAAATTAAGAATGCAGTTACAGGGGGAACTGGCGTCCCCGTGCCATAGTGTTTACAGGCAGAACTGGCGCCTCTGCGCCACATACTAGCGCCCCTGCACCATGAACTGGCATCCCCGCGCCATGTACCAATGCCCCTGCTCCAACTGGAACCTCAAAAAAATATTTTACCGAGACTAGGGGCGTCCCGCGCCCAAAAGAAATGCCCCTGCGCCGCGACGATATCACTCCACCATATAAGCCCTAAAATTGACGAGTTTAAGAAGTGGAATAAAAGGACGGCTTGGGGCATTCAAAAAGGGGACTTTTGGGGAAGCAAGACCAGCAGCCACACCATAGACAAGACCCTTGGAGATTGAGAAATCCACAAATCAACGAGTTTTCTCTTATTCTCTATCAATATTTTCTATTCTATCAATGTTTAAGAATATGAATTGTGTTTTCTTTTATATTTCTATGGAGTAATTTATTTTTCTAGAGATAAAATGTAGCAAACACTAGAGATTATGCTTTGATCATTTAATTATCTATTCTAGAAGTTATTCAATTGGTTTATTTGTGTTCATTTATTCTTAATGTTTTTGAATGCTTGATCGCCATTTGAATGATATTGAATTTGGGATTTACTACCGAGAGAGGAAATTCTAAATAGGGATCATTGATAAACACAACCTAGGAGATTATAGAGTTCGAGAGGCCTGTAAAACCCTTTGTAGTTATTAAGAGAACCAAAGATCTAAATGTATTTTATTATCTAAATTTTAGATGGAGACTCAAAATTAGGGTTTTAAAAGTAATTCTTAATTCGCCATCGAGAGAGGTAATTAAGAGAATTTCGGGCTCTTGACTAATAAACCATAAGAATAAAATAAGAATAGTTAGATGATTGAAGCATGATCGATGGTTAGGTGAAATTGGATCTCTAGAGTTTAAGCATATTAGTGTTAACATTGTTTAATTGCATTGTTGATTTATTGAATTAGTCAGTTAATTATCTCTTTCCAATATTCATATTCTCTAGATAAAATTAAGGTTATTTTAATTATAGGAATTATTAGGATTTGATTTCAATCCGTGTGGAAAACGATACTCTATTCTCACTATATTAAAACTTGACACCGTAAACTTGCGGTTGAAAATTTCTCGCATCAATGGTGGCACGTGGCGGCAATGGTAGGTACAGGCCTCTTCTTGCAGGGGTGACAAGAGGCTACGCCACCGACAAAGCAAGATGGAGAAGGGGAGGACAGAGATGGGAGAAAGATGAAGAAGATGGACGAAATTTCTAGAGAGCTAGAAAATGGTGTAGATAATAAAGAGAGAAATTTAGGTAGAGCGGATGGGGTTTGTTAATTAATTTAATTTTATAATATCATTATTAATATTAAAAGATGAATAATTATCTGATTTTTGAAAAAAAAAATCTTTAAATCTGATTTTTGAATTGTGCATCTTAAAATTCTAGGTAGGGTGTAATTTCCACATTTGTTAAGTCCAAATAAAATTCTAAAAAATAATTTTAAAAACAAAAAAAAATGTTCATCTTCATTAACCCATGACCTGCCTTACCACACATTGACATAATCGCTACCTACATTATACCAAAGCCATTAATGACCAACCCTAACACCACTAGCCATCATAGGAATATATGATGAAGCCATCATAGGGTCTTTCCCATGAGTTTATTGACATGTTCCCCCACTAATTTCCCAAAAATGTTAATGATGGGCGCCCAAAATGTCAATCCAGTCAGTCCTATCTTGTATATTGCCTAAGTCTCGACCACTGCGGCCATTGCAATCTCTGTCTCATAGGATTCTAATGAATGTGGTTGTGGTAAGAATTTTTTGGAAGAAGCCGGTGGCGGATTTAGTAGTGCCATTGAAGGTGATTCTAGGTCCAATGGTAGCGACATCGTTGAGGAATTCAAGCAACCACTTATACAGTGGAATTCATGTTCAAAATATTGTTTAGAATGATGACTTTAAAACTAAAATTTACCAACCTTACCATAATTGGATACAGTAATGGCAAGAAAATGACTAATAAAACACCAAAGAAAAAATGCCAATGAATAGGACAAAGTAACACCAAGAGAAATGGATGCATAGTCGAGGAAAAAGTTGAACTCTTAGTCTCTAAGTCGATTTTGCCTAGCAATAGTGCCAATGGATGATGTCAATCAACTCCCAAGATATAACGGCTATCTTTTTGTATTTATAACACTCCAAAACACAAGAACTAAGAACCAAAAAAATAGGTTTTTTATACTCCTTCTGAAATGAAATGGAAAATAGATTTTTATGCAGAAATATGGCTAAAAAATGATGAAATTTTATGTTATGCTATGATTGCATATCACTGGGATGAAGTAATGGACATCTCAAGGGTCTTATTTAAAGAAAATGAGAGGTTATGAGTGAATAGACACGTCTCAAAACTCAAAAATATTTGCCAAGGGTCACAGCTTTTGTTGTTGCTCATCTATCGCCTTTGCTTCGCTCGAGCGTCAAAAACAGAGTTTGTCACTAGCATGTCGTTCGAACAACAGCTTTACCGCTCGAGCGCTAAGCGAGTGACGGAATTAGACAAATTTTCAGCCAGTTTTCCTCTCTTTTCTTTCCAACTTTGGACATCAATTTCTCATTTCAAATATACCACAACGATTTACTCGACGAGTAGAACAAGTTAGTCTATTTATTTTCATAATTTGACTATCGGATCAAATCCGAATATTTGATCGAAGTTGACACAAAAGTCAATTTTTCATGGTTTTATACTTAACCAATTCCAACAATTCCCCACATAAATGGAAATTTCACAATATGCAATACATTATGCAAATGATGTGCAGACTCTAATCAATGAGTACATTCTACAAGTTATAGCATCAAGATAGGTGGCCTGTGGTTTTGAACATTCCTTAGTTGAATACAATCGAATTTACTAAGTTAAATGGTGAACATGATGTCTTGATCCATTCAGCCTTTCATGTAAATCAAAATAATTGCACCAACACCATAACTCATCTAACCACTTCGGTTCTCATGGTTGTGTTTATTTTGGTCTTGAAGAACTCTTGGTTTCATAAGTGCTTTAAAAGAATTTTAAGCATCAAATTCTCGTAAAAGTGGCCCCCTATTTCACACTTATATAGGTGATCTCCTACATTTCTTGATGTAAACCCACGTAGCAATTGAAACTACGAAACCCACACGAGATTGATTCAATCCCAAGGAAGCCAATAATTAATATTTAAGCTTGATTCAAAAAATATTGAACCAAGGAACCAAAACAATCATCAACAATATGTTGACCCGCGATTACAAAACTCAAAAATCTTACTCGGTTTGTTTGAACATCACAAGAAATAATTTTGATAAGTTCAGAATTAATTTGATGAAGAAGAAGAAAACAATAATGCCTTGTAATAAATCTCTCAATAATTGTATTTTACGATGAAAATAATAACCCTATTTATATGGAATCCCTAAAACCTTAGTAAAAACAGAACTAAACTAAATAACAAAAGATATCACAAAATAGATTTTTAACTAAAATAGAAGATTACGCGAAATTGAAAAATTCACTGCCAGAAATGCACTATGTGGTCGCCTAGTGTAATTCTATGCAGTCTCATAGATCAATTGAGGCCCTCCCATGTGGGCTCGGTAAGTTGCATGCCCTAAACAACTATGCAGTCCTTCTAGCCTCACGGTCCATTACTTGAATCAAGTTGAACTACTTCGTTTCATCTCATATGCCCAACATGAAACTTGTTCATTTACTTGTTGTGGTCAATGTTACATCCACTCTGGCTTGAGCAATTAGTTTCATTGCTTCTTTGACCCGCTTTGCTCACGACCTAGTCATAGGTCCTTCCTCAACAATCAATGGATCCCTACCCAAACTTATCCTCGTATTATGGATCACATCATCCCCTCCCTGTTTTAAAGGATTCGACCTCGAATCTACACATGTATCAAAGAGAGAAATATCATAGACATTGAAGGTAGCCAAAACATTATACTCACCTAAAAGATCTAATTTGTAAGTATTGTTATTGATCTTTTCAAGGATTTGGAATAGACCATCTCCCCATGGCTGCAATTTCGAATTTCTTTATTCTGGAAAATGCTCTTTCCTCAAGTGTACCCAATTCTAATCTCTTGGTTCAAACGTAACGCACTTTCGTCACTTATTTGTTTGAGAAGCATAATGCTCATTTTTCTTCTCAATTTGCAACTTTACTTTTTCATGGAGTGACTTTACCAAATCGGCCTTCTTTTTTCAGTCTAAGCTACCCCTTTCATTCACAGGTAAATGAATTAAATTCAAATGTGTTAGTGGATTAAATGCACATACAATTTCAAAAGGTGAATAAGAAGTAGTAGAATGCGTGGCCTATTATATGCAAATTCTATGAATGGTAAGCACTCCTCCCAACTCTTCAAATTCTTATTAACTACAGTTCGTAACAATTGTATCATAGTTCTATTAACTACCTCAGTTTGCCCATCCGTTTGTGGGTGACAAGTAGTGAAAAACAATAGCTTAGTTCCTAACTTATTTCACAAAATCGTCCAAAAGTGGCTAAGGAATTTAACATCCCTATCCAATACAATCCTTCTAGGAATCCTATGTAAGCGCACTAATTCCTTAACTAATAAGTCCGTAATATTGATGGCATCATCAATTTTATGACATGGAATAAAATGTGTCATCTTGTTAAATATATCGACCACCGCAAATATAGAATCTCTTTATTTCTTAGTCTTAAGTAAACCCAACACAAAATATATAGACACATTAACCTAAGATTTACTAGGAACAAGTAATGGAGTATATAAATCGAGGTAAAACTTTAGATTTCACCTTTTTACAAGTGGTACATCTACTACAAACCCGATCAACATCTACTTTCATCTTAGGCTAATAAAAATATTCACCTAGTATCTCTGAGGTCTTGTTAACCCCCAAAATAACCCATTAGACCTCCACTATGTACTTCGCATACTAATAATTTTCTCATAGAATATTTAGGAACACATAACTTATTTTCTCGAAATAGATATCCATCATGCCTAAAGAATCTATTCATTGCACCTTTATTACATGATTCATTTATATTAGAAAAATCTGGATCTTTAGCATATGTGTCCTTAACATATTCAAGTCCTAATAATCTGACACCTAAAGAAGTTAGAAGTACGTACCTCATTGATAAAGCATCCGCTGTGACATTTTCTTTACCTTGTTTGTACCAAATAACATATGAAAATGTCTTGATGAACTACATCTATCTTGCATGTCCCTTATTTAACTTACCTTGACATCTTAAATGCTTGAAGGACTCATGGTCGGTGTGAATCACAAATTCCTTTTGCCATAGGTAGTACTGTCATGTCTCCAAATTTCGAACAAATGCATACAACTCTTTGTCATATGTAGGATAGTTGAGAGCTACTCCATCTAACCTTTTATTAAAGTAAGCTATTGACCTTCTTTCCTACATTAAGATAGCTCCAATTCCTATTCCTGAGGCATCACATTCAATCTCAAAATTATTGTTAAAGTTAGGTAATGATAAAATCGATGTGGTATACAACCTATTCTTAATAGGATTAAAAGCATGTTCTTGTTCAACGTCCCAATGAAATCCTACACTTTTCTTTATAATCTTCGTGAGTGGTGTGGCAAGTGTGCTAAAGTTTTTAACAAAATGCCTATAAAAACTAGCTAACCCATGAAAGCTTCTTATCTCAGTTATACTTTTAGATGTTGGCCACTCCTTAATGGTTTTGAGTTTCTCATCGTCCACTTCAATACCCTTTGTACTAACGACATAACCAAGAAACAAAATTTCATGCAAAATGTGCACTTTTTAAAGTTAGTATAAAGTTGTTCTTAACCTTAAGACCACAAGCACACATCTTAAATGCCCTGTATGTTCATTTAGATCCTTACTACATACCAATTTATCATCAAAGCAAACTACTACGAATTTACCTATGAATGCAAGTAAAACATGATTCATTAATCTCATAAATGTGCTAGATGCATTAGTAAGTCTAAATGGCATGACTAACCACTCATACAACCCATATTTAGTTTTAAAAACGGTTTTTCATTCATATACTTCCCTCATCATAATCCGTTGATAACCACTTTTAACATCAATTTTACTAAATATGCATGATCCATGTAATTCATCTAACATATCATCTAACCTAGAAATAGGATGGCGATACTTTACTGTTATATTGTTGATGGCCTTACAGTCAACACATATCCTCCAGGTTCTATTTTTCTTTGTCACGAGTAGCACTGGCACGACACATGAACTCATACTATCCCTCACATACCCTTTGCTCATCAATTCTTTCATTACCTTTGAAGCTCCTTAGTCTCTTCGAGATTACTCTGATAAGTCCGCCTATTTGGAATGACAGCTCTAGGTATAAAATCAGTTTGATGTTCAATATCTCGAATGAGTGGTAGCCCACTAGGCATATTCTCCAGGAACACGTCATCAAATTCCTGCAACAAAAAAGTAGCCAAACTAGGGAGGGGTATATTAGATTTCTCAATATTGATGAGTGACTCCTTATAAACTAACAAGATCATAGGTCGGTTATCAACTATTGCCCTCTTTAACTCACTCCCTTTTGTAAAGAAATTCACTTTCGACTTTTCTCTCATCTCATAGGACTTTTTATATTTATTCTCTTGTGACTCTACTCTTTAGCCATCTCACTATTTTCTCTCTTGCTCTCTTGTTGTGAAAGATCAATCTCACTATCTTTTTCTCTTAATCTTTTTTCTTCCTCGCTTTTCAATTTGATTTGATTTTCATACACTCTGTCAACGGCGCAAGAGTAATAGATTTTTCATCCTTAGTAAAGTTGTACTTATTTTTGTACCCATCATAAATTACCTTCATATCATATTGCCATGGCCTTCCCCAATAAAATATGTCTGGAGTGCATAGGAATTATATCACACATCACCGCATCATGATACCGTCCAATTAAGAAGCTCATCAACACTCGCCTATTCATCTTAACATCTCTACATTCATTCAACCATTGCAATTTGTGAGGCCTGGGATCTTTTAGCATAGTTAATCCCAATTTTTCACCAAGTGTAGTGATAACCACATTGGTACAACTACCCCCATCAATAATCATGCTATATACTTTGTTGTTGACATGGCATCTCGTATGAAATATGTTCTCCCGTTGTTGCTCCAAGTCATCCACGTTTATTTGAGCACTAAGAGCTCGCCGTGTAACCAACAGCTCTCCCACTACATACATTACTTTCTTACAACCACTAACATCTTCCAATTCCACCATGTCATCATATTCACCACTATCACTCACCACTTCTCCATTACCGCACAAAATCATCGCCCTTTTGTTTGATCACAAGCACCTAAAGTACTTGATATCTCGATTTCGAGAGGGTTGGGAATCCACCTTGGGTGTAGCTTTGCTGGCAATTTCCTTCCTTCCTTTGATAGCTCTATTTTACCTTTTGACACAACCTCATCACCTATATTGTTATCCCACTTTGATTTTCAAGAAGAGTTAGAACTTGAAGAACCCAATGAATATCTAGCTATCCCTTTCATTTTCAATTGTCTTTCCACCTTTATAGCTACATGTAGCATATCTTCCAACTCCACATAATGTTAGAACTGCACCATATTAGCGATCTCCTTATTCAACCCATTCAAGAATCTAGCCATGGTAGCTTTTCGATCTTCCTCTGCTATCTCCCTATTCAAACCATTTAAAAATGGGGCCATGGTGGCCTCCCTATCCTATTCAACATTCGTTCTAATAATAGCAATCTTCATCTCCTTGTGATTATCCTCCACACTCCTAGAACATTGGTAGAGACTTTAAATTTTTTGATGAAGCTCCATATAATAATGATTAGGCACGAAACTTTCTACATGATAGCCTTCAATTCTTCCCATTGATTAATAGGCCTCTCACGGTTTTTCCTTCTAAATGTTATTACTTGATCCAACCAAATGATAGCACAATTGGTAAATTCAAATACCACAATCTTTATCTTCTTTTCCTCTGAGTAGTTGGGCAATCAAATCAACTCCACTTTCTTTTCCACTCCAAGTATGCCTCCGGATCACTCTTTCATTTGAATGAAGGAATTGTCATTTTGATATTTCTCATACTTCTGTCAACACCATCTCCAACAAGATCTCTACCCCTCCTTTCATGTTTAACTCATCTGTCTCTCATTCTTTCTAATTCAACATCCACTAATGCATCCCCATTAATGTCCCTATCCATTTCACATTCACCAGCAAAATATGCTTGATGATCCCACCTTCCTTGCGTCCTTGCGTTATGAATTTTTCTAAGTTTTTCTCCACGTAAATTAGCAAGCAATGTATCTTGCCTATCCAATCCATCTCTCACATCCTCAAACAACCTTTCGAACCGCCTATCACCTCGTCCGACATGTTGACTTGATTATTATTCTTGCTTGAAGTAGACTCATCTCTATCTGAAATCCTAAATCTAATTCAATATTTTCCTCAAGTGTATACGTTTTTGTATCACTCAAATTGGTTTTTTCCCTCTATTAGTCACACAACTCTTGCCTTTTTCTATACAATGCTTTCTTGCAAACGCTTCTAAGAACTAATTCTAACTCAATCAAAATTCAATCTTTGTAGAGTTTCAAACAAAGATTTGGTAAGAAAAATTGACTGTAGAATGACTTAAGAAGTAGGAATTGGCACTCTGAATGGAACATTAAGGAAAAATTTAAGGTGTCCCTTGAATTTAAATTGGACACTTTTGAATTTGAATTTTTTTACTCAAATGAAATTGTATGCTGCTAGCAATTTCCTTTTTCCCGAATTTCGATTTTTTTTGTTCGAAAATTCAATTGGATACTAGCAAAAGAAATAAAAACTAATTTGGATACTAAATTAGCACACAAACAAGTTTGGAATTTTATGAATTGGAGATGAAAAAGATTGAAGAACACAAAGAATGAAAAACAAAGACTTAAACAAAAGAAATAACAAAGAAATAACCTTGATTTTTAGAGCCTTGCTCTGATACCAACTTCTGCAAACCCACGTAGCAATTGAAGTTACGAAACCCACACAAGATTGATTCAATCCCAAGAAAGTCAAGAATCAATGTTTAACCGTGATTTAAAAAAATATTGAACCAAGAAACCAATACAATCGTCGATAATATATTGACCCCGTGATTATAAGACTCAAGATTATCATTCGATTTTTTTGAACACCATAAGAAATAATCTTGATAAGTTCAGAATTAATTGGATGAAGAAAAGAAGAAAGCAATAATGTCTTGCAATAAATCTCTCAATAATTGTATATTTTACAATGAAAATAATAACCATATTTATATGGAATCCCTAAAACCTTAGTAAAAGCGGAATTAAACTCTAAAAGTAACAAAAGATATCACAAATTAGAGTTCTAATTAAAATAGAAGATTACGCGAAATTTGAAAAATTCGTCGTTGGAAGTGTAATTCTATGCGGTCGCATAGATCATTTGAGGCCCTCCCCATGTGAGGCTCGATAAAGGGGCATGCAGTCAACTATGCGTCTCATATTTGTTCCTTCTAACTTCTTCGTCCATTACTTGAATCAAGTTGCTCCACTACGTTTTATTTCTCATACCCAACATGAAACTTGTCACTTTACTTTCCATGATCAATGTGTTTCGTCCACTGTGGTTTGAGCAAGTAGTCACATTGCTTCTTTAACCCCGCTTCGTTCACGAACTAGTGATAGGCACTTCCTTAACGATCAATGGATCTCTGCCCAAACTTATCCTCGTATCATTAATCACATCATTTCTAGTGTACTTCCAAGATATAGGAATTATTAAAAGTATACATTTATCTCTATACACTTATTATTCTAGCACTTTAGGTACATAGGAATGGAAGTAAGTGTTTTATCTTGAATGTTTCACAACTTAATTGTCCCATTGAACCAAGATCTTGGGATCTCCAATCTACAAAGTTGGATTTCCGCTATGGTGATTCCCTTCGACAAACTTTAGGCCTAATCCCCTAGAAAAATGGTATAATTGATCTCTTGTTGGTCTTTTCATCAAAAGATCCACTATGTTTTCCTTTCGTTTAACAAAGTTAATTGAGATTATATTATTCGATATCAATTATTTAATGGTATTATGTCTCTGACTAATATGTCAATATTTACCATTATACATACTATTTTGTGCCCTTGCAATTGTCGATTAATTATCACAATGTATATTAATCGCATGTACCAATTTTTCCCAACATGAAATATCTTCGAGAAAATTAAGAAGTCATTCTATTATTTCTCCGATTTTATCTAATGCAATAAACTCAGATTCCATCGTGGATCGAGCTATACAAGTTTGGTTAGATGATTCCAGGACACAACTCCATCTCCAATGGTAAACACATAACCGTAGACTTTGAATCCTTTGTGTCAGATATCCAGTTTGCATCGATATATCCTTCTAACACTGCAAGATATCTTGGGTAGTGTAATTCATAACCAACCACGTGTCTTAAGTATTTAAGAACTTGGGTTAATGCCTTTCAATGGTCATTACTTGAATTACTTGAAAATCTACTCAACTTGTTAACTACATATGCTATATCTGGACGTGTGCAGTTGGTAATTTACATCAAATTGCCTATAACGCGTGAATATTCTAATTGATATACGTGATCACTAGTATTTTTGATTAAGTAAAAACTTAAGTTCACTGGTATTTTAATTGGTTTATCGTCATACGTCTTAAACTTCTTAAGTATAAACTCAATATAATATGATTGAGATAATGAAAAACCGTCTACTATTTTAGAGATTTTAATCCCTAATATCACATCAAAAACTCTCATATCTTTCATGTCAAGATGTTTTATCAACATTTTCTTGGTTGAGGTAATAATGTTCGAATTATTCCATGATTAGCATATCATCAACATATAGACATACGATCACGTATCTATTAGGTGTGATTTTGATGTAGACACATTTGTCACATTCATTAATTTTGAAATCATTTGACAACATAGTTCGTCAAATTTTTCATGTCATTATTTAGTGCTTATTTTAATCCATACAACGATTTTACAAGCTTACACACTTTCTTTTCATTTATCGGAGCAACAAATCCTTTAGATTGTTTCATATATATTTCTTTTTCTAATTCATTATTTAGAAATGCTGTCTTAACATTCATTTGATGTATTTCAAGATTATGCAATCCAGCGATTTCAATTAATACACGTATAGACGTAATCCCTGTAACAGGTGAATACGTATTGATGAAATCTAGTCTTTCTTTTTGTTTATATCATTTGGCTACTAGTCTAACTTTATACTTGTGTATTGATCCATCCGACTTCAATTTCTTTTTGAAGATCCACTTGTAGCCTAAAGCTTTATTTCCTGAAGGTAGTTCGATCAATTGCCAAGTATGGTTATTCATGATGGATTCAAATTCATTATTAACCGCTTCTTTCCAAAAAGGAGCTTTGGGAGTGGATGCTTCGCTAAACGTCCTTAGATCATTTTCTAGTACTACGGTAGGAAATCTAGACCAAAGTCTTATGAATCATTTACCTTTTACTGTGCATTGGTTCTTCATCTACTTGATGATTACCATCTTTTTGATAGTTTCCATTTGCCGTATTGTAAGTTTGTGTGAGCTTACTTCTTTCACTTTACAAGGAAAGATAACTTTAAAAAATCAACATTTCTTGATTCAATGATAGTACCTACATGTACATCAAGTATTTCAGATTTATGAACTATTGTTAGCATATCCGATAAAGACACAATCTATTATCTTAGATCCAATCTTTATTTGTTTAGGTTTAGGTATATGTACTTTTACTAAACATCCTCACATTTAAAGATATTTGTAAGAAGGTTTTCGACATTTCCATAATTCATAAAGTGATTCAATCTTACTCTTGTATGGTATTTTATTAAAGATATGATTTTTTTGAAAGTATAGCTTCCCATCACAAGTTTTGAGGTAAATTTGAATTAATCAACATTGCATTCATCATTTCCTTAAGTGTTCAGTTTCTACGTTCAACAACCCCATTAGATTCTGAACAAAATTCTTCAAACGATGCGAAATATTCTCCACCTCAATTACCACGAATAGTCTTTATTTATTTTCAAATTGATTTTCAACTTCGGTTTTATAATGCTTAAACACTTTCAAATTTTCATCTTTACTTTTCAACAAGTATGTATAACAGTATCTTGTACTATCATCTATGAATGTAAAGAAATACTTTGTACCACATTTTGTTTGGACAAATTTTAAATCACATATATCTGTGTGAATAAGTTCCAAAGGTGTTGTGCTTCGTTTAACGGAATGAAATCCCGCTTTGGCTAACTTAGCCTCTACACAAATTTCGCATTTTTCATTTGTATTAAAGTGCATACTAGTATAGTTAAATTCATTAATTTGCGTATAGAAATAAAGTTTATATGTCCTAATTTATTACACCATAAATTAGACGATTTAAGAATATAACTAGTAGAAGATATTTTATTCCTTGAGTTTTTCAGTACAATGGTAAGGATATTCATCTTGAATAGTCCATCTTTTACATAGCATTTGTCAACATACATATTATTTTTGGTAAGTATAAACTTATCAGATACAAAGACTAATTTAAAATCATTCCTGCTTAACAAAGATCTCGACACTAAATTCTTGTGAATATCCGGCACATGAAAAACGTTGTTAAGGTTAAGTTCATTGTTCGATAACATCTTCAAAATTATTTTACCTTATCCTTCCACTTTGAACTTGAAGAGTTTCTCATGAACAACTTCTCACCATCGATTGGGGTGTAAGATGAGAACATGTCATTGTCGGCACAAATATGATGGGTAGCACATGTGGATCCCACCATTTCAGTGATTTCCTGAATTCTAAAATAACGGCCGACAAGTTTATATCTGATATACCATCAGATATTGCATCAATTTAGTGATATTTGTTTGGGCTTGCTTCTTAGGTTTGCAATAATAAATAGAGCGATGTTCAGCCTTACCACAATTATAGAATTTGCCATTGAAATTCTTTGCATTCTTCTTGTAGGGTTCGACGGAATGCATTATTTCCTTGCTCTTGTTATTTGATTTCACCACATTAACCTTAACTTGTGGCATACCCTTGTCCAAATTTCTATTATCTTCTTCAATTCTCAATCGAAAAATGAATTTTTCAATATTTATCTCCTTGCCTTGTGCTTGAGATAATTTTTGAAGTCCTTCCACATGAGTGGAAATTTCTCGATAAATATAATCACTTGAAATGATTCACTTAGAGACACATTCTCTCTGCGTGAATGTCAAGGACAATTACCTGCAATTCTTGTACTTGATTGATGACCATCTTTGAATCTACCATTTTGTAGACCAAGAGTTTTCCCACGATAAACTTATTAGTTCCAACGTTTTCAGTCTTATATTTCTTCTTCAAAGCCTCCTATAGGTTCATTTGCATATTTCAAGGAACTATACACATTGTATAATGTGTTATCCAAACCATTCAGTATGCAGTTTTTGGATAAGAAGTTTAAATGTTTCCAAGCATCCAATGCTATCAATGATGTACTATTATTTTTCATTTATTGCACAGTGGGAGCATCTTCTTTAAACAAATTTGCCAAGTAAAGTTGTGAGATAGAATAACATTTTCTAATGCCATTTTTTGAAATCAACTCCATTGAACTTTTTCGATTTCTCTCCATGTGAAACGGAGTTTGTATAAACGGTGGGAGGGCAACCGCAACTGAAGGAATTACAATGGTAGGAACCAAGTTAAGTATAACTCCTTCCAAATTTTCGATATTCGAAGTATCATTCGAAGAAGCATCAGTATTGTTAATCGTATTCATTTTTGTTTACAAAAAATAGAAGATAAACTAAAAATCAAAATCCGAAAAGAGGTAGTGGAAGTTAAACCAAATTAAAATCAGTTTAACCAAATAAAGAATAAAGTTATCACTCAGAAAATTGACTTAAGATTCTTCAAAATATTGTTTTGAATGATGACTTTAAAACCAAAATTGAACTTACCAACCTTACCAAAATTGGACGGAGTAAAGGCAATAAAATGAGTAATAAAACACCAAAGAAAAAATAACAATGAATAGGACAAAGTAATACCAAGAGAAACTGATGCAAAGTCGAGATAAGAGTTGAACTCTTTATCATTGAGTTGATTTTGCCTCGTAACGGTGCCTACAGATAATGGCAATCAACTCTCAAGATACAACACCTATTTTCTTGTGTTTGTATTACTCCAAAATATAAGAAATAAAAATTGAAAATAGGTTTTTCGCACTTCTTCCGAAATGAATGGAAAACAGATTTTTATGCAGAGTTCTGGCTAAGAAAAGATGAAATTTTATGTTATGTTATGATTGCATATCATTGGGATGAAGTAATAGATGTCCTAAGGGTCTTCTTTATAGATGCGTAGAGGTTGTGAGTGAAGAAACGCGCTTTAAACCTCAGCAACCTCTGCCAAATGTCGTAATTTTTGTTGTCGCTCGCCAGTCGCCCTTGTGTCGCTCGAATGTCAAAACCATAGAGTATGACGTTAGCATGTAGTTCAAGTGACAGCCTCATAGCTCTAGCGCTAAGCGAGCGACGAAGTTAGACAATTTTTCTTCCAGTTTTCCTTTCTTTTCTTTCCAACTTTGGACCGCAATTTCTCATTCATCCGAAATTGGATTTGTCATTCCAAATATATCACAACGATCTACTGATGAGTAGAAAAAAGTTAGTTTATTTATTTTCATAATTAACTATCAAATCAAGTTCAATATTTGGTCGAAGTTGACACAGAAGTCACTTTTCCATGATTTTATACTTTACCAATTCCAACAATTCTCAGTTTTAGAATGCTGTAAACATTGTTGCAAAGTTGTTAGATTTTTTTCATCCATTATTAAGAGGAAAACTAAGAGTTTTACTATGATTTTTGTGTGATTTGTGGTATTACAAAAAGTGTAGGAATGAAAGAGGGGTGGAGTGCATGGATATCGCATATATTAAGGTTTATGTTTCTTGATTGCATTACGAAGAATGGATGAAGTGAGGAATTGGAGAGATTGTAAAGTGAAGAAGATGAAATTTGAATGGAAAGACATTATTGGAGAAATTACGAATGCCTATGGATGTCAACAATCCGAGTTGAGCCAGCTCGTGAACCGAAACATGAAGCTCAGGCTCGACTAGAACAAAAATGGTTCGAACTTTTTTTGGCTCGAGCGGAGTTGGGCTTTTGCTCAGCCAAAAAAATCTAAACTCGACTTGAGCTTTCGGCTCGAGCATTAGCGAGTTGAGTCAGCTCGCTATATATATATATATTTT
>CAIGRB010003763.1:6241-19877 GCA_903798255.1 Fraxinus quadrangulata | reverse complement strand
TTTTTTTGCTATAAATATGAGATAAGATTTTGATAGGATATTGTAAGTTTTTAAATTGATTAGTTTAAAAAAATATAAAATTTTTAAATTTATTTGTTTCAAAAAATTGTACACAAAATATTTTATTTGTGTACAATTTTGACTCCGTCTACATTGATTGTAGCTAGTCCCAAACCTGATAAAAAAAAGAGGAGGATTGTAACAGTTGTTTAATTTATAATTCATATAAATTATACAAAATTTAAATTCTTTAAAAAAATTAAAATTTGTATTAAATTTGTCGTGACAGCTACAGCTTCCTGACCGATTGCAACAATGCAGCTACAATTGCCAACTTTCTAATTTTTATTTATTTATTATTTTTAAAATTTACAATTTTTTTGTAGTTCGGCTCGTCACGGGCTGACTCGGGCTCGAGTCAACTCTCCAAAATGGGGCTCAGTTCTACCGAGTCCGTTCCGAGCTGAGCCACAAGCCGGTGAGTCAAATTGTCATCCCTACGGATGCCTTAATTAAGATTCAAGTGTTTGAGTTTAGAGCTGAGTAAAGGTGGAGCCAGTAGTGAGGTTGGGGATGGTCATTGGTGGTGGGGCCGACGATTGGCATGAACGTGGCATGATATGGCGGGGCATAATGGTGTTAGCAGTTTGCGTTGTGGTGTTGTGCAGGTAGAGTGGGTCATGGGTGGAAGAAGAAGGTGATTGCATTTTATTTTTTATTTTTATTTAAATTAATTTTTTAAAGATTTATTTTTACTTATTTTACTTTTTGATTTAACAAATTTGTCCCTTTTAATAAAAACAAATAAGAGCAACTATTGTGCAAGTGCAAAATTGATGATATTTTTGGATGAAATCCATTTAAGGAGAGGGTTGATTGTACAAAAAAAATGTATGGATCTAACGCCATTAGTGCTGAAATTTGAAGATTTAGGCAAAAACTGCAAAATGGACAAATATTCAAGATTGTTGAAGCCAATTTCCGAAGGAAATATAACAGATAGTAAGAAAGAATATATAAACATTGAGTTAATTGTCTCAATAATCATTGAACTTATATTTGTGTTTTCGACTGTTCATTGAAGTTTAAGATGTCAAGTTTTGGCTATTAAACTAATCAAAATATTGGATGTTACTTATTGGAATGACATTCGTTACTCAATTTTAGGGGAATTGGCGACATGACAAACGGAATGTGCGGGTAAAGTAACTCATGGCACATCAAATTGCTATGTAAGAAAAGACATCTTTGATTGTTTGCTGTATTTTGAAAAAAACATATTTGATTACTCAATATATTCTTAAAGATGTCTTTGATTGCTCATTATATTTTTAAAAATATAATGAGTAATGAAGACTACTGTGAACAATTAAAGACGTTTTTTCTTACATGGCAATTTGGTATGCCATGAGTTACGCACATGTGCATTCCATATGCCATGTCACCAATTCCGATAGAATTGAGTAACGAATGTGTGAGTAATGTCCAACATTTTAATAGAATTAGTAACCAAAATTTTACATCTAAAATTTCGGTGAATAATCGAAAATACAGATATAAAGTTAAATTTGAAACAATTAACTCATAAACATTTATTATTAGAAACCAAGATGAAAAATAACTTTATTTCCATAAATGGAAATAAATGAAATTTTTACAACCGTCCACCTGAAGATGGTGTACAAGCATCATCAATAACTGCAGCCACGTTACGAGATTTATTTGTCCATTCATGGGTCCTAGCGCCACTATTGACCACCCAATTCCAAGCCTATAATAAATCCCCCAGTTCCTCGAGCCATTCTCACCATCGTGCCTCCTCCCTTCTCCTCCACCCCCACCCCCACCGCCGCAATCCCAGAAAGAAAAGAATCGAAAAATAGTAACAGTGATTGTATTGAGAAACCAGAAAAAAAATATTAAAAAAATCAATGTCTCTGGTTCGAAGGAGGAAAGTCCCAGAAAATGAACGAACCCAAGTTCCCGATCCGAACCCAGATGGGAATGAGAAGGACAAGAAGATAATTGACAAGAAAAATGAGATTCAAAAATCCCAGAAGCAGCAGAGCAAGTGGAATTGTGTTGACAGTTGTTGTTGGTTTATTGGGTGCACATGCGTGGTGTGGTGGGTGCTATTGTTTCTGTACAACATGATGCCTTCTTCGTTCCCGCAATACATGACGGAGGTAATAACGGGGCCGATGCCGGACCCGCCAGGCGTGAAGTTGCAGAAGGAGGGATTGAAGGCCAAGCATCCCGTGGTTTTTGTGCCGGGGATTGTTACCGGTGGGCTTGAGCTCTGGGAGGGTCACCAATGTGCTGATGGATTGTTCCGTAAAAGGCTTTGGGGCGGGACATTCGGGGAAGTTTACAAGAGGTATTTATGTGTTTTGTGGGTTTAATTACTCATTTGCCGAATGATTGACGTTTGAGTTTTTTAGATTTTATTGTGTATATCTAGGATTAAAGATGCGATTTTAAGGAAATACGTAAATGTGATTTGTTCTTTTGACCTCTCTTTTCCATTGTGGGATTAGTACTAACTCTCTGCTTGTGGACATTAATCGCTGAGAATCTTGAAAAGGAATTATGTCTACTTCTAGATTAAGGTTACATATATGCAATTTAGAACTTTTTTGTTAATTGTTGAGCATCCAAAACAATCCATTTTTCATTTGCTTTATCGATGCAATCTTTGATCAATTCGCATTTTTTTTACTGGTATGCATAACAAGGATCATTACCTTTTATTTCACGAGGTTTTGTTTCGTTGTTAGATTATTGAGGGTTTAGAGAAAATCATGTTTCCATACAAAATGCAGTAACCATTTCCATAAGAATGGTTGCTGAAGTAGTGTTTAAGTCATAATCTACTTGATTTCTTTGGAATGTCCTTCTAGATGGATGGAAGATTGAGAAATAGAAGTGAAGGGCATTTATGTCTTGAAAATGAGCTAATCTTAGCCGTTCTTTGTTTCTTAGATGGAAATAGGATCACTTTAGCGATGTGAAGGCAAATGTACTGGGTTATGGACTTATAGTAATGAAGGAAAGTTTTCTTTTGAATTTTGATACACTGACTTGGTATTGCAGTAAGTTTTGTATTTCATTATATGGTGAAAAACTGAGGATTTTATGTTGGGATCTACCCACCTTCCAATTAAAACATACACAAGCAAGGCCGAAATCAAATTGTAAAAGTTTAAAACAGGTTCACTTTATTGAGCTATTTGCCTTGCATCAGTATGTTATTCAATGGGGCCTTCCAATTAAGTGATTCTCCTGCTGTAACTCTGAGGAACTGATGTGTTGTGTGGGATTGCACATACTCATTCCAACATCCAATCTCTATTCTGCACTTATAAACCTGAGGCTTGGTTTATTCCGAAGATCACATCTGCTTCTATTTAACCAGATATTCAAATATAAAACCTTTACGTCTTTGACGTCTATTTTTCTTCCCTATGTTTATTTTCGTTTGATTTCTTTGTTTCTTCCATGTGCATCCATGATGCTAAAACTCAAGGCAATATATAATTGTGAAGAAACCAAGCAGCATCTTAAAGTCTTTCTGAATGAGAGGGAGATTTGCAAATTGCGTAATCATGCTATTTGTATTGAATTCTTCACCAAGGTTGTTAGCAAATTTTTCTCATTATAACTGCTTAGTTTGACCTTGAAAGTGTGTGCTGTAGGAATTGGACAGAAGCCCCTTCAGTTCTAAGTTGCTGACTTGCTTTATATTTATAACTTCCATTATTCAATTATAGTTAACTTCCGAGCAGTTTGCATTCTTAGATTGTGCTTATAGGAATCTCCCCAAAAAGTTCTTAATCAATTTTATTAGTTGTCAGAAGAAAAAAAGATATGCAATTACAGTTGCTTTTACTTCTTTGTGGAGTTAATTAGTCATTTATTCTTCCCTTTCTTTGAACATTTTTAAGCTCCTCAAGGCTTGTCATGCCTTCGGCTAAATAATTGAGCATGGTTGGCTAAGCTTAAAAGTATGACTTAATTTTTAGAAAAGTACGTTTTGTTAGCAAGAGTGTAACTTTTAAAATTATATGTGGCAAAAAGGAAGTGTAAAAGTGACATTTTTATCGTGCAGGCCTTTATGTTGGGTGGAGCATATGTCACTAGACAATGAAACTGGTTTGGATCCTCCTGGTATAAGGGTCAGGCCTGTCACTGGTCTTGTTGCTGCAGATTACTTTGCTCCTGGATATTTTGTCTGGGCAGTTCTAATTGCTAATCTCGCTCGGATTGGATACGAGGAAAAAACTATGTATATGGCTTCATATGATTGGAGACTCTCATTCCAGAATACGGAGGTACATGTCTAAAACACTTGCTCACATCCTCATGTGCATACAAGGTCTTTCTGATAAGCAATTTTTGACATATCTATGTGCTTTATAGGTGCGTGACCAGGCACTGAGCAGGATAAAAAGTAATATAGAACTGATGGTTGCTACAAATGGTGGCAACAAGGCAGTTATAATTCCACATTCAATGGGTGTTTTGTACTTTTTGCATTTCATGAAGTGGGTGGAGGCCCCTGCTCCAATGGGTGGAGGGGGAGGTCCAGATTGGTGTGCTAAGCATATAAGGACTGTTGTGAACATTGGGGGTCCATTTTTAGGCGTTCCAAAGGCTGTCTCTGGGCTTTTCTCTGCCGAAGCAAGAGATATTGCTGTTGCCAGGTAAATTCTGAAATGATTTTGTAAAGTACCCACTATATATTCTCAAGTCAACTCTGTGGGCTTACTTATATAGCAATTTATCAACTGAACTGCAGGGCTATAGCTCCAGGAGTTCTGGATACGGATTTATTTCACATTCAAACTTTACAGCACATAATGAAGATGACCAGGACATGGGATTCAACCATGTCAATGATACCAAAAGGTGGAGACACTATTTGGGGTGGTCTTGATTGGGCACCTGAGGAAGGCTATGTTCCTAGCAAAAGGAGGAAAATAAACAACGTTACTAATGAGGGCGAAAAAACTGAATCTGAAGTAAAACATGTCAATTATGGAAGAATAATATCATTTGGAAAAGATGTGGTAGAGGCACATTCTTCAGAGATTGAGAGGATCGACTTTCGGGTAACATTTATGATAAATGTTTAATTAGAAATCAGATTCCTCTTTGAAGTGTTAATTTAGTTGGTAGTTTTCAACATTTAATGCCGTTGTCTTCCATTTCACACTGTATTTCGATGTGGTGGATGTTTCTTTGAAATTGCTGCCTAACTGTTTATGTTTCTGCAATAGTAGAAAAGATTGAAAAATCATCACAAACCTCCCTTATTTCTTTTCTATTACAATTTCTGGATTTAGTTTAATACTGATCAAATTGAAACAGTGACATCTGCCCAAAATCTCCTGAAACAGAACTATGGCATGCTGAAAAAGTAAGAGAGAAGAATATTCTGGAGAATTTTTTTCAACTGAAATTTGACCAACCTTTTAGTTAGTCTATGAATGAAGTCTGTATGACAATTGTGGCCATTAACAACAAAGAGTAAAATGCGTTCTTTTCTATTATTTCTATCTTGTCTTGTGGCATTCAATTGAAAGAACCATGTTCTACAAGAGGAACACAGCTCGGAATCACAATAAAAAGTGAAATGGTTGCGTGTATAAGTTAACTTTGCAAAACTGGCCTTACAGAAATTTGATTGCACTATGTCCAATTGCATCTGTTAATTTGATTTAATGATATTGAGAACAGAATGAAACGGTAACTGTACTTTCTAATTCGTATTAATAATAAATGAAGATCTTTCTTTACTAAAAGAAACATTTCATTTTCTCTGTCTCCCTTTACTTGGCTCTTATCCTCTACTTTAGTTAAGTTTTATTCTATACATTGTCTTCAATTACTGCTAAACTAAGATCTTAAAAAGTCGTACTCAGCTCAAGTGCATCATCTGCGTTGCAGCAAGAGAAGTCTGACTGAACTTAATGTGATAAGTGGTTTTTCCCATGCAGGATGCTGTAAAGGGTAGCAATGTTGCTAATCACACATGCCGTGATGTATGGACAGAGTATCATGACATGGGTTTTGGTGGCATCAAAGCTGTTGCAGAATATAAAACTTATACAGCTGGAGATATCTTAGATCTGCTACAGTTTGTTGCCCCTAAAATGACGGAACGTGGTAGTGCTCATTTTTCATATGGGATAGCTGACAATTTGGAAGACCCAAAGTATCAGCACTATAAATACTGGTCTAATCCATTGGAAACAATGTAAGGCATTTTGCATTTTATTTCTTCATCTTATGCACGGATACTATTTTATTCCTGTAGTAATTCAAGAATGTAGTCATTTTTGAAAGCTAATTAACCATAAGGCCCTGTTTGATAGCTAGACAATTCCATGGAAAATATTCCATTTTCCCACTTTTTCCTTGTTTGATTGGATTTTTTTTCTTGGCAATTAGAATTCCCACTTCCTCCCACACGGTCACAAATTCTTGGTTTTCCTTGAATTCATTTTCCCACCACTTTGGTAGTGGTGGGAAAATGGTTTTCCAGGTTTTTTTTTTCCCCCTTTTTTTTTCCTTTAATGGACAATTTGCATAGACAACAAAATCAAATGAACACCAAAATTTCAACATTTTCCAGATAGAAAATTATACAAATCAAACACAATTAATTGGCAATTCCCAAGAAAACAATTCTAGGCAATTCAATTTTCTGGAATTCATTTTCTTTCCACCCAAATTCCACTATTGCAATCAAACGGACCATAACATCAACTCATTAAGGATTTATTTCAGTGGCATGTTGCAGTTATTGCACTATTTTTGCTACTTTCATTACAGGTTCATAAGACTTTTTTTTAGAAATACGTGATCTTGCAGGTTACCAAATGCTCCTGATATGGAAATCTTCTCGATGTACGGAGTTGGCATCCCAACAGAAAGAGCTTATGTTTACAGGCTGACTCCTGCAGCAGAGTGCTATATTCCATTTCAGATCGATACATCAGCAGATGATGAAGGCAGATGTTTAAAAGATGGTGTTTTTACTATTGACGGGGATGAGACAGTACCTGTTTTAAGTGCAGGCTTTATGAATGCGAAAGGGTGGCGTGGGAAAACAAGATTCAATCCTTCGGGAATTCCAACATACATAAGGGAGTACGATCATGCTCCTCCATCTAGTCTTCTTGAAGGTCGTGGCACTCAGAGCGGAGCCCATGTTGATATAATGGGAAATTTCGCACTAATTGAGGACATTATGCGAATTGCTGCTGGGGCTAAGGGAGAAGAGTTGGGAGGCGATCTTGTGTACTCGGACATCTTCAAATGGTCTGAGAAGATTAAGTTACCTCTATAACTTGAGATGGGTTCTGGATATCAGCAACGTGGGATTTTACCATGCTGGTGTTTCTAGGGTCTTATGCACTCATATTTTTTCGATCTTGAAACCAACCAAAAACCGACCCTGCCTACCCTCGGCCCTGAAAAAAAAAAACAGAGAGAAAGGAAACAGAAACAATGATCTCCTGTAAATCAATGAAAATCAATTAAATATTTATGTAATATACCACGTCATGTTGAAACAGTGGTTGTAATATGATTGTTGTTCATACTTTATTTTATACAGTTTCCCCTCTTTTGGAGAAAATTCTCATGAATTTTGTTTAAATTATCTCAATCAGGGTTAACTTCTATACTGATGGTCACTTTTCTTTTGTCACAAGTGAAGATGCTATGTAGGATACGACTGGATGTTTAGTTTTTGTTTTTATTCGCGTGATCTATTTTATTGAATAAGCTATTTCGGTAAAATTATGAGTGGGCACACTTGACCATGTGATTGTGAATAATAACCAAATTAAAATGTTGGTTTGTATTTTACAATCTAGCTAGGCATTTAAAGTATAGTTACAAAAAATTAAAAAATAAAAATTCTCGCAATATTTCTTAAAATTGCTATAAAAGTGATTTGAGCCTAGGACCTTCAAGATGTAATGTTATTCATGACGAGTAAGAACTTGTTAAGAAATGTATAATAATTAATTATCTTGTTTTTATGATGACTAAATTGATGATCACGATGATTAAAAACTTGATACATTTCTAATTAATTTTTGAAAAATCCAAAAACAAGAATACACGAGCATTTTATCTTAATAATTCTACACCAATTTCATGCCATAAGTTTCTAATGCTTTTGAGTTTAAAATTTTTAGCTGTTTTATGTAAAATATTTTTATTTAAATTTGTATCAAGCAATGATCGAACATTTAATTCACTTGCTCGAAGGTTAAACTAGTGAATCGAAGACGCAATGTTTTGACTGAGTCAATGACGAATCAAGTTTAATAATTTAAAATCATACAACAAACATTGTAACTTAAAAATAAATAAGCACCCAACCATACTCTAAAGGAAGTATCCAAATATAAATATTAAAAATGTATAAATTTGATTGCAATATCGACAATCTTAAAAAATGGGTTAAATGCACTGTGGATTATCCATCTTTGAGCGAATGTGCATCTAAGTCACTTCAGGGGCGGATCCAATGAAGGCTCAGTGTAAGCATGCTTTGGGCCACCTCCATGACCCAGTGCAAGCAGGAACTTGTACTGAACTTTGGGCCACCTCGATTTAACAATATAAGTCAACAACCCAAGTTAATAAAAAAATTGAAATTGGCCAAATAATTGGCCTAATCTTATAAGATTGTCTTGTTAACTGCAACATGCTCTTTAAATGGCACAATAGCTACAACAGGAAGTGTGAAAACGTTCGTGAAATATTCATGGTGGTTCATTAGATTTTGAACTCTTCATACATAACTAAGATCAGTTCATTGCCCATAGATAAGAAGTATGAATACAAAGGAAACCTAAGAAATGATGGGTAATGAGCAATGATATAAACACATAGGAATCAACTCTAATGAGCTAATGATTGTCATAACAAGTGAACAATGGTTAACAACTAAGATACATTAGCCCAACTTCAGATTTGATTATAATAAATAGAAGCTTTAGACAAATTTCTGTCTTCAAACCAAATTAAAAGAGCGCAAAAAAGACATTGTTAAACAAAACCAAGCAGAGCAGCCCAAACTCGTACAATCTCAAATTTCGATGGAGAAAAATATATTATTAAAGATTAATAATGAAATGATTTTACGAAGACATCAAAGTTTGAAAACTCGTAAAGAATCATTGTAAGGTACTTCATTTTTTGTATAATGTTTGTGTTATAATTTTGTTGTTATTATTATTATTTTTTTCATCTTTACTAATATCGTCTTCACTAAAAAAACTTAAGTCTACGTTGGGTCACTCATTTTTAATTTGGTGTAATCATATTACCTAACTTCAATTTCCTATCATATCTCGACGCTCATTTTCAAATTTGTTCAATCAAGTCACCAAACTTCTATTTGCTTGGAATCAAATTGATGACGAGTAACTAGATCTATAAGCAAATTGAATTTGATCGATGTAATTATACCAAATTAAAGATAAGTAATCTATACACAACTCTTCTCAAGTTGAATAACCCGCGATGCATTTAATTGAAAAATAGTGGAATCAAATGCGAACACCAATCCAAGCCCAGTTCCAACCATCAAGTTGAATCCTAATCAAGCTAGATCTGAAAATGCGTGAATAAGATCTTCACCAGGCTATTGTTCTCTATTCTAATCAAACTAGAGCTGTTCCTCTACAATATAACATTTGATTATTTTTCCTTTTTTTTTTTTGTCAAATTAAACTAGGGTCAATTTAGATTTTAATGAGATTCATTAAAATTTAGATTTTTCAAATCAAGATTTGAAAGAATTTTAATGAAATCTTTTAAAATTTAGGTATTTTCAATAATTAGTGGATTTATAAAGATTTCATTAATAGATAGATTTAGAATATTTCAAGCTTAAAAATATATATAACAAAATATTTTGAAATTTCACAATTTTTAATGAGATTTTTATGAAATTTGTGGAAATTTATTCTAATTAATGAAATTTATTAAAATTTATAATCTTTTAAAATATATCAGAATTTTAGTTGAGGATACCCCGTTAATTCACATGCATTCACATTACTTTAAGCTGGTAGACGAAATTATTAAAGGACTTAGGTTCAATGGTGTTGAGAAAGTGCTGGTCATTAATTTTCAATTCAATTGACATTTTGTGTGATTTTAAAGTCCACATGGATAGTTTCAACAACATAAAAATCAGATTAACAAATTTAAATAAATTCATACCTAGAACCTCGCTTTTGAAAATTGAAGACTCCTAGCTACATCATGCAAAAAATTTGAAAATCCAACTCGATTTTTTCGTATTTAAAACTATTACACCAATAAATAAATACAGATAGGTGCATCCGACATTGAAATAGTCCAATCATTATAGAACTCAAATAAACTTCGTTGAATTCATATTTTGATTAGGTTCTTTTTGAGTATATTATGAAAAATGAGTTTTGTAATAGTGATATTTTGAAAAAATGTGGGTTAAAAATAAGAATTTTTTTTTTGAATTTATGTGGAAAATTGTTTTATTGAAAAAATGTGAGATGGAAAATAAATATGGAAAAAGAAAAGATTGATATCCTCCGGTTCGGGTTAGACTCTGGCGTGGCGGCAATCCCCCACAAAAACGCACACAAACACACACACGCACACACAACTTGTTAATTCTGATCAGACCCAGATCGGACTCTCTCTCTCTTCTCTCTCTCTCGTAAGAATCTCTCTCTCGTCTCTACATATACCTGTGTGCGTATCTATAATTTGTAGGTTTATATATTTGATTTATTGTTAGATCGTAGGGATTTGGACTGAGATTTTTCTAGGGTTTTTTTATTAAGAATTATGAAACAATATATTTTCTAGATTTTTTTTTGTGTGTGAATGTTTCGAGAATAGTTGAGCATTTTGCCCATGTATTTCTTGATTATTGCCTGGGAAACTGACGTTTTTAGTGCCTTTTTCTTATTGGGTCCAATTGAAACCTGGTGATTCTGTGGTGGTGAAATTGCAAATTCTGTTGAATGAATAGTCTTAATTCTAATTTATGTTGTATCGAAATGATATTCACTTGCAGGAATATTTATTTATAGAAGTTTTGCTATCATTCAGAAATGAGATAATACATAAATACGTGTTAGGTAGAAGATTCCCTCGCCCTTCTTGTTGGTGTTGTATTGAGGGTAAATGAGTTGCCTGGAGAAGGTGTCTTTAGTTCTGGAAAGCACATATAGGCCTATTCAAGTATTCATAATTTTTCCCAGTTATAGCAGGGAATTATTGCTAAGAGCATGGTTTGTAAGACTTGAGTGCTTTGCAAGTCGAGGACAGGTTTCAAGCTTACACATATGATTGATCAGTATAACTAGGATGTTTGCTGTCATCTGATGATTGTGTTTTCTAAAATGGTTGGCATAACCTGCTGCTACTTTCATTCACATTACATGACCTATTTACTCATTTTTGGCAATTTTTTCATTTGGGATGTATCCTCCATGAGCTGTGATCTTCATGGATGCTGGTGTTATTTTCGTGATTGACATGTAGATAACTAGTCAATAGCTCTATAATCCTATGACATGTGAGGGTAATTTCATGTTCAAAAATTGTGCTAACTTGTGTCAGCTTGGACAGGGATTGTTAGCTGGAAATTTCCTGGGCGTAAAACTTTAGGAGAAAACTATTGGAATTTCTAGGAAGTTTGGGCCATTGTTTTTAAATGGGGATGCATCCGACTCTTGTTCTTTTACTTTTTTCCATCATTAGAAGTACTCGTACGTTGCATTTTACACTCTATACACTATCTTGTTTTAAGATACGAAGTATCTGGTTCCTTTTTTTGTCCTCCTTGCTTCCACTTGAAGTTTATGCTCGCATGTGAATGTTTTTGTCCTCCCTAAATACTGTACTTGTCCTAGTCATTGTTCTAAAAACTGCCAAGGATTATGTCTTGAAGTGCCTCATCTAAGGCTTTCATCAAGTGTCTTGAAGGTTATTCTCGAGCCTCATTTGTTAATGTTACAACTTGATTTACCAAGGCACATGCTTCAAGGCATTATCCTGTGGGCTGCTGAGGTATACTCTCAATTGTTTTGCCCTGTCTGGGCTTTTTATTATTGGATTCAGTGTTTTGGAATTTTTTTGATAACCTAGAATGTCTAAGGTTTCTGGGGCTTTTATAAACACTATCCAACCCTACAAACTAGAAAAAATAATTTGGAAAGAGACGAGAGAGTGAAGTAAACATTACCTACTTTTCTACAATTAAAGTTTGATAAACCCTTCTTCAAAGTGAAGTTGCAACTTATCAATGGAAGATGGTCAGTGACAAGAGACTTATGCCATACATCTTTTATATTTTTCTTGTTTTATGGTGGTGTATTTTTTTTTTCTGAATGGACTATTCCGAGCAGTGTTCTAAAAGGCGTAATGCATGACGATGCGTGGAGGCTAGGTTATGGGCTAGGCGAGCTTAGGCGAGGCATATGCATAAAAAAGCGTAAAAAGACGTTTTCTTATTTTAATATTATTTTAATTTTTAATCAATCAAAAAATCATTTAATAATTAAAAATAATACCTATAAAACATCTAAAAAAGATTTATAGAAATATTATACATTTTTTTTAAATCAACCATTAAGTTTTAACTTAAAAGAATTGAAAAAAAAGTTTAAATTTTTTTTTTAAAAAAAAATAATAATAATGCGCGCCTAGACATGCATTAGCGGTCAACGAGGCTTGGCGTTTTCGCCATGTAGCTCGCCTAGGCGGCGCCTTTTAGAACACCAATTACAAGTGGAGCTTGGTGATTGAAAAGAATTAGAAGAGAGTAACCGTGATGAGTAGGATGATATGGGAACCAAATATGTCACGATTTTCTTGAAGATCTTAGTAGTTGATGATACGAAGGATCTTTAGGCATTTCTAGCATTAGTAGATTACTAACTTTGGGTTTATGGGTTATGATGAGCACATTTTTGTATTTTTGGTTTATTTTAAAAATTTTAATGGTTTGTCTTGAGGCTTATGCCTTGCCTCACAGAGGTAAATCACCTTCATACCTGTTGCATTGAGCTTTATAAACATGTTTCCTTGTCTTAAACTTTGATTGGATTTACATATCCCCCCTTTTCATGGAAAAATTGGTGCCAAGATTGGTCTGTGTTTATGCTAAGTGTTTTAGTTTGTTTTACTAATTCCACGTTTGAGCACCTTTGGAAGTTTAGCTTTGCTTCCATGCTCATGAAATGTCATCTAGATGATATATAATGCTTAGTTGATCTATCAAGAGGTATATAAATCTATAAAGTTAGAATGCTAGTTGTTTCGATTGATAATTTCTGTTGGGAATGATTTTCATGAAAAATTTAATTGTTATCATGCAATGAGAGTGCTTGCAGTAAGCGGCTGAGAGGAGTGACCTTCATCAAATAACAATAATAATTTTGTTTTTATTTTATTTCTGTTCACCAAGACAGATTGCTTGTATTTACTTGGATCTTTGCTGTAATTTTAGTTGTTCCATGGCGAATTCTATTTATGGACCATCTTCATTATGCATGTATCCTGTCTAGTTCACTCTCTCTCTCTCTCTCTCTCTCTATATATATATATA
>CAIGRB010003734.1:24418-35315 GCA_903798255.1 Fraxinus quadrangulata | reverse complement strand
ATATTTAATTTCACCATATTTATCACAAAATTTTATTTTCATACCTTTAAAAAAAATTTTAAAAAATTATACATGTATCAAATTGTTCGTGTACAATTTTTAACTACGCCTACTCAAAATAAAAGTAGTCAATCTCAATAACGACTATATTTTCAATTTTAATTGAATTTTAATTACCGCTAAACAAGCTCAAAAAGAAATTCAAACCAGAGAAAACCATGGAAAAATTAAACACGAGTGAAGGCGTCAAAATAAAAGGTCATTAGAATCTAAATTTTTACATTATCAAAAACAGAAAACCAAGCCAAACTAACTGCTAGAAATCTAAGCTTTTTTTGGAGATTTGGAGGCTTTTGGGGACTTCATGGCCTTATCCTGGGATTCATTTGATTTCTTTGGCAAAAGAACCGGATTAATATTTGGCAAAACTCCACCACTTGCAATTGTTACGCCATAAAGCAATTTTCCCAATTCTTCATCGTTCCTTACTGCCAATTGCACATGCCTAGGAATAATTCGACTCTTCTTGTTGTCCCGTGCAGCATTTCCAGCCAATTCCAACACCTAAAACACAATGTGAATGAAACCCATTTAAACTTTACGAAATCACAAGTTCTAAACAGGATTTACACTATAAAACATAACCGTCTCAGCTTCTGTTTAAGATAGCACCTAAATTCAAGTCTTGTGGTAACTCATTTAGGAAAGATATAAATTTTTCAAACCTTCAACAAGAAGATGAATATAGAGTAACCAGTTGAAAACTCGTTTCCATTTTAGATTGAACACTTAAGTTGCGTTATTGGGTTTGAAGTATAACAACCCACTTACGAAATTTTGTCAAACTTTTAATCAAAAAATAAATCTAGCTTTCACATAAAAGCGTAGTCGAGAGACTTGATCCAAGAAATCCCTGACAGAAATCAAGATCAGCTGAATAAATCAAAAATAAAACAGAATCAACAAGGAAACATAAAAACCAGAAATCCTTTGACAAATTACACGTGAATTTACCTCAGCAGCGAGGTATTCAAGTACAGCAGCCATGTAAATCGGGGCTCCAATACCAACTCGCTGAGCATACCGACCCTTTTTGAGGAAACGTGCTATTCGACCCACCGGAAATTGCAGCCCGGCCTTCACCGATTTGGGTATGGCCTTCTTCCTGTCGCCACCCTTTCGGCCTCCAGCACCCTTCATGATTGTTGTCTTCGCAGATTCCATTTAAGTATGTTCTTAAAAAATTGACGAGATGAAAACTTCTGACTTTTGAGAGGGAAAAACACTTTTGAGAGCCTTTTGGATTTTGAGTTTTGGAGTATTCTGTGAAAGTAAAAAGGCAAGGGGTAGTATTTGTACTGCGTTGGAGTAGGGAGTCGGAGGGTGAGGGATGACAGCGATCCGCGTGCTTTTATTTCTGCCAATGAGAGTAGATGTTGATCGAACGGTTAGAAATGAGTTCGGGCTGACGATCCGTGGTTTATTTATGAACCAATAAGATTTTAGCAGGTGGGCATGGTCAAGGCGGGAAGTTAAATTTTCAATATATCATATTCTTTCGGTTGATTTGGAGGTCGAAGGACCGGTCAACTCCAATATTACCTTGGGCGTGTATTTATTTGCAAATTGGTTCTCAAATTAGTAAAATTTAGGATTGAACTCTCCCGCCTTTCATGTGTTATGGTCATAAAGTTTTTAATCATCAATGTGATTATCTGGATCTTCAATATATTTAAATATGTAGATCTAGATTTTCAGCGAAGAAAGTCATTATATAGATGTTAACATCGTACACGAATATCAAATATCAATTGAATAAAATATTGAGTTAATTGACGATTTTTTCAACAAGTTTTGATTCATGTGAAATATGTGTACAATTTTAATGTACACATTGTCGGTTTTGACTACATGAGAACCCATATCATATATATATTTAGATTCATTAACACGTACCAAAAAATTAAACTCACGACTTAAAATGGCCACAAAAAAACAAAAGTGAAAAAATAGTACCAAGTATCAATTATCACTAACAACTGAAAAAAATCTCTCTCTCTCTGGTATATGAAGCTTTGACTATGACTACAAAGAAATATGGTAACTAAGAAATGGGTAAAATGTACAACAATCTTTTTTATTAAAATAGGTATACTTTAATGGTGAGGATGGATTCGTCCATCCAAAAGGACTTTTGCACGCAAAATTAGTAGGTTGAGGGTGTTAGCATCAAGAATAAAAGATTAGAAATCATCTGCGCACTACGTTAGGGACTATTTGTGCCTACTTTCCATATTTTTATGTTCGTCTACATTCTAATTTTAATGAATATTTAGTGTACAGATTTTAAATAATTTTTTTGCAAATTAATAGTATTTTGTTAATTTTTAAGTTTGTAAAGTTCTTAATAAATTACAAAGTTTGTACGAAATATTAAAATTTTAAGGGAGGAGATTTTATAGGAAGTTCGATCCAACATGTGAACTTGAGATTTTAAATATTTAGTGGAAACATACAAAAAAAAAACACCAAGGTGTATTACAATTTACATACGGCACATTACACTTCGTTTCTATATAAATGGGTATACGAAAGGCATATGTGTAACGCCTCGAAAAATTAAAGAATATGATTTATTTGTTCTATATACTATATATTTATATTTTGAAAAGTTGAAGGATTAAAGTAAAATATATTTTAAATTCTTTTTATTTTGACCAAATAATTAGATTTTGATATAAGGAAAATAAGTGTATTGATATTGGACTCTTTTTATAGCTCATAATTAATAGAAGTCTTCAACACCAGAAAAAAATTATTTTGAATTAGACTACATCAAGTCCGATAAAAGAATAATAGGTTAATAGAGTTGGTGGGAGTTTGCAATATTAATTAAGTAAAATAATTTTCCTCTTTTGATTTTACCACACGTGATTACTACATTTTTGATATGAAAACAATAATGTAGTACAATTCAAATTTCACTATTTGAAACCAAGCCATATTGGCCACGTGTAGTATTTTCAATATGATGATTATACCAGAAAACAAATAGAAGAATATACTACTAATTCTATTCTTTGAACCCATTCTTATCCAATTTGTGGTGGTAGTGGTACAAGGCTCTTATATTATTATTGTACTAAAACTCAATTTGTAAATATTTATTTTCACTATAAATATCTCACCAGTCAAGAAATTTTCACCACATAATATTTATTTATAGATATGGTCAGAGAGAGTCAAGGCAAAGAAAGAGAAAAAAAATTGGAAAAGGGGGTTTTCACGTGTGAAATTGCAACGAGATAGACTTTCGCATTCTCCTTTACGTGTAGGGTGTTCCGACTACTTCGATGGACAAACGCTACCTGTAAAATGAGGTTGGGGCTTCCTCCCCGATTGTATCTTCGGAGTGAGAATCAATAGATGGTTTAGGAAAATAGGAAACGTAATTGATATTCAAATAGTTTGGGTTCCTCAATCCATACATTTACCACTTCAGGGGTATTTATAGGCCCCTGATGCAACGTACCTATTCAGCGGTTATTGATACCATGTGTCCCACGTAACTCCCCCTGCTTCCCCCATGTTCTGAAGAGATGATCTCCACTTTTTCAGCGGTTGGTTGTATTCATGATTGTTGTTGAGCAGTTCCCGTCCGATTCATGGCCATATTTTGGGTTAAATGTGGTGTTGGCCTCATAGGGGCAGATGGTCTGTAGTGGTAGATGGCCCATGGGAACATAGAGTGCCTCATAGTAGTCGACGGAATCGTGGTGGTAGGCGACCTGTAGTGATAGACAGCCCATTTGAACGTACAATGTCTCACAGTAGTCGACGGCCTCGTGGTGGTAGGCGACCTGTAGTGGTAGACGGCACATGTGAACGTAGATGACCTCATGATGGTAGTCGGCCTCACATGAGGTGCTCTATGTAGAGTTCTTATCAAGTAGTCCTCATCTTGTGCCATCATAGATCATCATTGATGTCATCCTACATCAACATGCATTATTTTACAACCTTTCAAGAAACGAGGTAAGATACTTATTTTATGACATATGATCAAATATACTATTTGTACCTCATTTTTTTAAAAAAAAATTTGCTTGTCCATGTGAGATCTCGAGTTACTTTAAGCACAATAGTCGTGACTAATCTTGACTAGATCTGAAAATTTTTGATTGGTAGAAAGATTTTGAATCAATAAGAACTATGTTATGCATTGTGCATAAATTTATATCAATCTTATATTTACTTCTCTTTTACTTAACCATATTGCAAGATAAGTTTTGGGGGAGGGGTAGAGCGGGTGAAGGATATTATCTAGAAGTCTGTTTGATAATATTTGTGTGGAGTGTCTTTTACTAAATATAAGCTAAGTAATGATCATATGCTAGGGATCTAACCCCCTCCCCTCCCCTCCCCTCCACTCCACTCCACGTGTTATATTGTGCTCATTACACGTTGAATTCTTGACTCACTTCATAGTTTTTTTTTTTACTCGAGTTATTAAGTCCGTATAGGTATCTCGACACCCGATACTCTTTGGTCTAAAAAATCGGGGAGTTATGGACATAAAGCTTGCTACATAGATCAAAAAGATAACTTGAGAGTATAAGGTTAATCATAAGTTTTAATTGAAAAAATTGGTTTTGTGCAATTGTATTTGATATTTAGGCTTAGATAAATTGTGAGTTTGAATTATCTAGTATAAACTTAAATGTTGAAGCACTCATTAGTGAAGAATCATCACATGGCTAGATATTGATATTGCCGATTAGGCCCGAACCGGACAAGAGCGAGAAAAGAAAAGATTGATTGGAGAACAACATTAGATTTACATCTTGGGGAAGAAATGAGTATCTGTTTGGGGAGTGTGAATCTTTCGAATGGGAAAGTAAATAAATTACCAATCATTTAGGGTTAATAATTAATTGGGTGGATATCAAATTAAATAACAAAATTTGCACAACAGATCTCAACTCCCAACTAATATCATACAAACTATGGCCTCCATGGTCAACGACGACATAATAGGTCAAGCATAAAAAATCTATTCATCTACAGCTCCATCGACAACTAAACATATCATATTACAATCATCAAAGAACACCATTTTTGCATCAAAAGGGAATATTATTCAGTTCAATTTCAGGTCAACTCCTCAAGATGGATGCAAAAGTCAGATCCTTGATCATCAACAAACTCTTTTTGTTTTAATATGATGAAATTGAGGCAACAATATAATCTAATTGGGACGATTGTACCTTGATCATTTTGAGACGATTGTATCTTAATATACTTAAGCTATTTCAACAATGATTTTCTCCACTATTTAATTATCGTCAATGTTCATTAGAAAATTCAAAATAACTTTATTGGACATTTAGGAGAATGTATTCAATTTGGAATTTTAGCACTTGATCGATTTAGCCAAAAAAGTGTAGAAAAAATTAAGTCAAAGTCGATAATTAATTTTAACCACAAATTTCAAAGTTAATAATTAATTTTAACCACAAATTTCATGGGACATAAAAATTTAATCAATTTTTCGACTACACATTTATCAACTTTTATCGAAATATAGTACACATCTATTAAATTCATTAATAGATTTTAAAAAATATAGTACAGTTAATACAAATATCACGATTAAGAAAAGATTACATTCAATATCATAATATTAAAACGACGTGTAATACATTTCGAATGTCGATATCATAATATTACGAAGTACAACTGTCATTGTCATTTAATTTTTGAAATTAGTATATTAATCCCCCAAATGATTAATTAATAAATTTCTAAGTGCAATGTGAGCTTTTTTTATATTTGATTTGTCTACGACGAACAAGGAATTCTTGAAAGCAATGTTTATGTTGCTATTGTGTCATTTTCGTCTTAATTTTAAATAATCGCGTTTGTTATCTTTTCAAATTTATTGAGTACTTTTATTTTAATTCATTAATTAATTATTATATTGATTACATGATAAAAATTTATTACAAATGTACATAATAATAAATTTGTTATATAACAAAAAAAGGGAAGATAATTTTGTTGTATAATAAAATGAAGGGCAAAATGGACAATATTTCCTTTGTTCCATTTTGGTATAAAAGAATAATGTTGCACGGTGTATGCTTAGAAGAGCTTTGCACCATATCTTTTGCACTATTTTGGTGTCTTGCACCATTTTTGGGTCTCCAATGGAGATGCTTAGAAAGTCTTGATTTAATACCCTCGACTTTTAACTACTTTTAAAAATTCTACGAAAGTACACATTAAGCCGCTGTTTGGTAGAAATTAAAATTAGGTAGCAAATTGTGATAAAAGTTTTTGAAATGCGAGGTTAAAAAGTTGTAAAACTCATAAAATATGTGGTTAATATTAATTATTTGATTTTAATTTAAATCAATACCAAATAGGGGTTAAATAATATTGATGACTTAAAATGACGTGACAAATTTGGATAAACTCAATGAGATTATGGTTGTAAATGGACTGGATATGAATTGGATTTGTCCATATCCTATTCGATAAGAATAATTTATAGATCCGATCTGATTCGATAATTTAACGGATATTTGACTGTCAAATCCGTATCCGATTTGTTATGTTATCGAATATCCGATCCGAAATAGAAAAAAAATAGGATGAGAAATGTTAAAATTAACTCATTATGTAGGCCAATGTTTTAAACCATTCATGCCTAAATAGTGAAAAATCCAAGTAATGGCCCATCTCTTATTTATAACTTATTTTATAACTTATTCCTTTAGTGGTGGTTTTTTTTTTTAAAAAAATAATTATGAAAACCGACGTGGGATGGCTTATGACTTTTTGAAAAGTAAAAGAAAATCCCTTATAAATAGTTGATGGTGTGCATGTGGATAATCTCTCTCTCTCTCTCTCTCTCTCTCTCTCTATGTTTTGAATTTGATGACTTTTATATTCTAAATTTCTTTATTATCTCATTTATTTTATTATAGTGACAAAAACATGACATAAAAATATTTAACCGACTCAATTATTAATAAATTGAATTGAATTGTTATAAGATCGAATTGACATATATTCATATTTACTCCATTTAATTAACGAATTCGGATTTTAATCGAATTGAGACCCTAAATTTATCTCTCATTAATTTCATCGAATTCAGATCAAAATCCAATTTATTGACATCCCTAAATAGGATTTCTGTAAAATAGAAGCTTGCATTAATGAAAATTAAAAGGCTGAATTTGTGTAGATTTTTCTTTGAAATGTATTTTGTCCTTTTTATGAGCTTTTGAGGTGACTATTTACCTCATTCATAGATCTCAATCTTAAGGTAGTTAGCCGTCCATCATCATATCAGCTGCAATGCCGTCCTTGGAGTGATCGCCATTGCCTAATTTTAAGACATCTGATTGGCTGCTGAGGTCGCATAACAAGTCATTATACCCCTAGGTCATAACTGTGATAGGCATCATTGCCTATCTATTAGGCCTTATAATTGCTACTCCTTGGTAGATGGAAGTGGAGGTAATTACCTAAGAGGTACCACTTGTTTACTAGAGAATGGTGGAATTTAAGGTTGTAATGTCCTTGTCATAGTCCCTTGTTCAGAATGTAATCATGAGGTTTCTTAATGATGACGAGTATTGTCCAACTTATTCTAAAGAACTTGTAGGTTGATCTCCAATGTTTGTGTTGTGGAGACATGTTTTAATTTTTTGAAATGGATCTAAGGTAATTTTTTGAAGCTCGGTCCCTAACATCTGTCTTCAAGTTTGGGCTTTACTGTTTCAACAAGGTACATATCTTTTTTTGCTAGATCCGCATTGTCAAAACCCCTACTGCTTTGGCAGGAGTCAACCCTTGCAAAAGGATTGATACCTTTGCAACAGATCTTTGATACACTTAAATTGCCAAAAGTTTTCTCTCATCATAAAGTAGTCAACATTTTGTAATTTCTATACATAAATCCTAAGTCTAATGACAAGATTGGGAGTTGACAATTATGGTATCAGACTAGAGGTTTTAAACTCGATCTTGTGACGTGACATACATGCAAATTCCGTCTTCTGGTAGGATATTCACAAGGTAAGTCTTATATTTTATGTGAAACTTTTTCTTGTTGCTCTAGAAGTTGGTAATACAAATTAAGTCTTTTACTAAAGAGTAGATATAAACATAAGTACAATGCTTCATAAGGACACCAAATTAAGAAAATAAAAAATAAAATAAAATAAAATACGTGGGTTGGTCTTGAGCTAAGGCACGTTGGGCTTGAAGTAAGGCTTGAAAATTTGTCGAATTTCAATTTGAGACCTTTGAAACTCGGCCATAAAAGCCTCAAAACCTGATGGAGGAATGTGTTCAGGAGCTACAAATGTCTTGCCATGCATTGAAGACTCCGTGGGCGGCGGTGGAACACTACTACTTTCTTCACCCCGTTCCGCCTGAGGCACCCATTCACCCTCACATCCTCACATTTCATTAATTTCATCAATTGCACACCAAGAATAGTACTAGGGTGAGGGTACACCAAAATCTTCCTCTCAAAATCAAATTTCCTTCTGAGCCATACACAACATAGCCCTTCGACTGAATAAGGGTTTTCCAAAAAAACAGAAGTGCCAGTTGTAGGCACCGCGGGTTAAAGGAAGGTCTACCCTTAGATAAGGTCAACCCTAGATGAAACTTTATGATAGTTGAATTTTCAATCCTTGAGGAAATTTTATAGATCATTAATGGACACTGTTGTTTTACGATAGGTCAGGAAATGTCTCAGAATAGTGCAAATGATAGTAACGCTGCATCAATTAAACATTTGACTCGATTGGTCCGCGTCAAACCCGACAAATAAATTAACTAATCAACAATTACACTTCCAATGGAGAATCTTCCAGAACCAAGGAAGAAAATAATACTAGTAATTGTGACCTTCAAAATAGAACAATTTACTACACAAGAAATAGTACGACTCCATGGGGTACCCGTTACGATTATATCAGATTGTGACCCACGATTTTTATCACGATCATGGAAGGTGATCCAAAGCTGTTTAGTTACAAAACTTCAATTCAGTACAACATTCCATCCAAAAATTGATGGACTAACTGAACGAACTATCTAAACTTTAAAAGATATGCTTCGCGATTGTGTTTTGGATTTTACGCATGGTTGGGATTATTATCTACCTTTAATTGAATTATCTTATAATAACAGTTATCACATGTCAATACAAATGCCTCCTTTTGAAGCTCTATACGATCGGAAATGTCGATCCCCTTTATATTGGAATGAAGTAGGTGAAAATAAAATCACAAACACCGTAATGATTCAAGATATGGTGAAAGCAGTTGAGAAGATTAAGAGACGATAAAAAACAGCTTAGGATCGACAATGTAGCTATGCAGATAAAAGACGACAACCACATGAGTTTGAAATAGGAGATAACGTTTTTATTAAAATATCTCCTATCAAAGGTTTACTAAGATTTGGGAAAAAAGGAAAATTGACACCAAGATACATTGAACCCTTCCAAATCCTTGAACATAATGGTAAAGTCACCTACCGATTGAAGCTACTTGAACAGATGAGAAAAACACATGATGTATTTCATGTGTCAACTCTTCAAAAATATATTCCAGATCCTTCTCATAGGCTAACAGAGGCACCAACTGATATTCATCCTGATTTGATCCAGGAAGAAAAACCAATCAAAATATTAATGAAGGATACTAAGAAGCTTCACAAGGAAAAAATACCCATAGTTTGTGTTTTGTGGTGAAGTAATGTATTGAAGAAGAAAATTGGAAAAGAGAGGACGAAATGAAAGCTAAATACCCCGAACTCTTTGACTAATGTCATTTCGAGGACGAAATTCTTTCAAGGGGGAAAATTGTGATATCCCAAAATTTTAACAAATTTACTATGCATATTCATACTTGTTATTGTGATGTACATTTCATGTAATATAGTAAAAAATTATGTTAATAATATAACCTTATGAAAAGAATTTAATTAGGATTTTGATTAAATATCATGTGGAAAAATTAAGGGGAATGAGGTGGCTACCCTACACATAATATTAAAATGACAAATGGCACAATAGGGTAAAAGGTGGCAAATAATGGGTAAAAGGTGGCAAATAATGATTATTTGCATATTCATGTAATTATTGGATTAAGATCTTCGTTAAATACCATGTGGAAAAAAGAGAGGGAGTGAGGTGGTGACCTTATACATACTACCTTGCCACTCTAAATACTAAAATGACAAATGGCATAGTAGGGTTAAAGGTGGCAAAATAATGAATATATTCAAAATTCTACCCATTGACATTGCATGTCATGAAATGTAGATCACAATAACAAGTATGAATATGTTATATGTGTGGTAAATTTGCTAAAATTTTGGGATATCACACGCATTAATTCCCGTGACGCGTTGCCAGGGCCGGTTCTGTGATTTTGCAACATATTACTAACTTAACATTGAACAATAGAAAAAACAAACAAATATAAAGAATAAAAGATTTATATTTTAAAGTAACAAAATCGAAAGGAGTTCAAACAATCAGTTAAATACTATTCGTCTTGCTGTTTTAGCGGCAAAAACATTAATCAAATCTGAATAATTTGCCCCTCTTCTACCTTATCATCCAAATTCAAATAAAATTTGCCCTCTTCTACCTTATCATCCACTTCATTCACGGAGACACGTCTCATCGCTTCTTCTTCCTTATCATCTATTTCATTCACACAAGAAGCTTTCATCACTTCTTCTTCCTTATCATCTACTTCATTCACACAAGAAGCTTTCATCACTTCTTCTTCCTTATCATCTACTTCATTCACACAAGAAGCTTTCATCACTTCTTCTTCCTTATCATCTACTTCAT
>CAIGRB010003734.1:0-20556 GCA_903798255.1 Fraxinus quadrangulata | reverse complement strand
AAAAAAGAACAAACTTTAATCAACAAAACTGACAAATTGGAAGTTGGCACTTGACACTGAAGTTTTAACAATTAAGTTAGGTTAATTAGCAATAACTTATTTGAAACTTTCGCTTTTATCTGACTTAAGCACAGTTTTAATAAAAACCAACCAACATATTGATAAAGTCAAGTTGAAAACAGTTAACAGTGCATCCTAGACTCCTAGTTATTTGGAAAATACAAAGTGAGACCAATAATTTTAAAGAACTCTGTGTAACTGTGTTGAAGCATATGAAATATTAATATACTGTAATCGTTTCAAATACTTCTCCAATCTCCATCACTCAGTAGTTGATTAACAAACAATACACAAATTGAAAAATGCTTTGGCAACCAACCTCAAAATCTTGGCAGCCTCCCGCCTTCGGCTCCAAGTCTCAACACTTCTGGCTGCACTCAACTCAAGTGTCTCAACGATAAGTCACAACACTTGCCTGCAGCCTGTACAGGCTGCACGCCTGCACTCAAGCCTGAAATTTGAAAATCTGAAAGTGAAATCAGAAATCAGATGGACTGAAAGTGAAACAATACAGAATCAAAAAAGAAGAGAGAGAGAGAGGACTGACTGAGGTCACGAATAGAGGGCCGGAGTCCAGACTTAGGCGGACGGCGTCGGGGCGTCGGTCGGAGACTTGGAGTTCCCGTAATCGCGTTTGAAAATTGTGAATTGGGAGGGAAATTGAGACGTGAAAATGAAATGGGTAGGGTTTGGGTTTGGAATTATGTTATGAATTGAATTGGGTTATGAAAATAAAAAACAATTGGGCAAAAAAAAATTTGGGCCCTCAGTGTTGGACTGCCTAACTTCAAAGTAAAAAAAATTTTGTTGGGCCGGCCGGCTGGGCCAAACTTCAAATAAAAAAAAAAAAAAAATTTTGGAAGCCAAAAAATGAGGCCCCTTCTACTTTTGGGCTCGAGGCGCGGGCCTCACTTGCCTCGGCCCAAAATCGGGCCTGCGCGTGGCCACCAATTAATGTCGTTGATTCATGGTACTTGGATCATTCATGAACGTGGCAAATTCATGACACTTGGTGAGCGTCCAACAATTGAGTTTTATAAATACAACGACACGTGGCAGACTGTTATAGGTCTTTTTTTAAGTTCAAAAGTTTCGGCTTGTGGGAAAAGTTATTGCCACTTTTATTATTAACCATTAATCCTCCAGCATACTATTTATTGATCAATGGTTGGGGTTTCATCTCTTCAAACGTTTTAATTATAAACTAACTTTTTACTTATAAATAATATTTTTAGTTAATGTATTTTTATTTGTAAGTCTCTAATTGATTGCCATTATTTTGAGAAAATATAAATTTAAATAGTGACTTTTTGGAGAATGTGTGGTTAAAAAGTAATTTTTTTTTTTTGGATTTACATACAAAATATTTTATTGTAAATGTGTGGTTGGAAATGAATATCAAAACTAAAGAGTTTTAAAATAATGATTGTTAAACAGGGCTTTAGTTTAGAACAATTATGTTTTTTGAAAATAATTATTTTACAAATCGTAACATTAGAAGAGAATCTAGGAAACGATCAAAACCCATGGATTTAGTGGGTTGAGAAAAATAGTCAAAATCACATTACACTAATTTTCAATGATTTATAAACCGTCCAAAATTAATGCTCAAAAAACAAGTAAGAATCGATTTTTTAACCTCTCATCGATGGTGACACTAAAAATCGATCAAAATTGATTGAAAAAACTCCCAAGCAAGCTCTTAGGATCTATATTTGCCCTAAATGAATTAATATTCGATTTCCTACACGTATTTAAAAGAATAAGGCTATTTATAGATAATGACTGCAGTAGTCATTCTATATACCTGTTTGTTATTTGAGATATTAATTACTTATAATTATGTTGCCTCAAATACCTATTAATGTCTACAATCGATTATGAATAAACATTACTCATTTAAAATTTATGAGGGTGTTTGAAGGATATTATTGAGGAAAGAATATATTTTAAATAGTGATATGATGGAAAATATGTTGTTAAAAAGTAAAACAAAGTTATTGACGTGATGAAAAATATTATTTTATTGAAAAATATATGGTTAAAAATAAATTTTGAAAGAATGTGTGTCAAACATGTATTATGTTTGTAGCATACAATATAATTGTCATCATTGTATTGACCCAATATTTAAAAATAATATTTTTATAAATAGGAAAGTTAAAATTGATATCCTAGCATGAAAAGTAGGCTCTTAAGAAAACATTTCGTGAGTAGACTTTACTTCATGGAGGTCTTTCTGAAGAATTTGATTAGGGTTTCTAAAATATAAAATCGATCAGTAGAAGCGAACAATTCTTGTCGCCGCGGCAGTCCTTTTCTGGTAATCTCTCTCTAAATTCATCGTAGACATTGCAATTTGCATTGATAACAAATAAATCAATATGTAATGTTTATATTTCATGTAGTAATTGATTTTTTATTTGTGCATTGCTGAATCGACGCATCAGTTTGCAACTCACCGTTGTGCCTACAAAGTTCAATTGTTTGTTTGTTAGAAAATTTACATTTTTTTCTGAAGATTAATTGATTGAAACTGTTTTGATGATTTGAAATTCAATTTTTCTTAATTTCAATAAATTCCACGCATAAAATTCTTTTTAAGTAGGCGATTTTATATTTGTGTTGATAGATTGTCAAGTTAAGAGAACATCATAAGTTACTTTAGATTTATTTAGGCCTCTGCAGCACTTTGTTTTTATTTCTGCTTTGTGATTGAGCCTTTTGATTTATTTCAGAATTATCTTAAACCCATAAAACTCATGTGCATCTATGTTTTATTGGTTGAAGATTTTTGACGTTAAAGATTGTGAAGTCAAATAAGATGCTAAACAGTTGTGCGACATGTAAATCACAACTTACATTTGTTTACCAACAGTTGATGCGTTGAGCAAAATCTCATTAACCAAATAAAAAAAGGAAAAAAACTTTCATTATCTTTTTGATATCTCATCTATCTGTAAAAGATTAGGTATATGGTGATTTACAACAAGCATTTTTCGAAGCTAAAATTGTTGAAAACCATGTGTAGACTGTGGATGAACTTTTTATTTTTTACCTTTTTAATTCAGGTGCTTTGAACTTTTGCTATTCTTGATTGCAAAAAGGATTTGCCAAGATGCAGAACGAGGAAGGACAGAACATGGATCTCTACATCCCCAGGAAGTGGTATATAATTTTTCATAATGATTATCTTTCTGGTTTGAATGAATTTTGATAATAAACAAAACTTTTTAAGTTGTTTGAAATGTATATTAATCTGAAATGATGTTCTTGTGGTGCAGTTCTGCCACAAACAGGTTGATCACTTCTAAGGATCATGCATCTGTCCAGATCAATGTTGGGCATTTGGATGAGACTGGCCGATACACCGGTCAATTTTCCACCTTTGCTCTCTCTGGATTCGTCCGTGCCCAGGTTGTCAGATGCTTTGCAACAATTGCCGTCCTGCACATTTCTGCACTTCCTGTTGAACTAAATGACAATTCCTTTTTTTTTTGCCTGCATTTTTTCCATCCCTATTATAGATAAAATGCTTTGATTTAGGGTGATAGAAAAGTAGCAAATATCTTTATATGGGCTTAAGGATTTTGGGCTAAGGCTTAATTCACTTGAAAAACCCCAACAAAGCCTAGCATTTCTAGAAGCTTCTTCTAGAAAAATCTATGTAAATATCTAACTAAAAGATGTGCTAATAAATGTGGTAATGTGTCAAGTAGAGTACGTGGTTTTAAAAGCTCTATCTAGAAATTCTAGGAAAATATCTAGTCCAAATGTATGAAAATGAATGTGTCTAAGTGACAATTAGTAGATGGTATTAGAATTGAGTAGTGAGGAAGGTGTCTAAGTAAGCTTGTGATTATTAGAGGAACAAGTAGCCTCTTTATATGTGGTCTAGAAGTCTCATGTAAACCCTATATAAAAGGGCAGAGTCCTTCCATTTTAATAACAAGCCAAGTGTATGAGTTTTGAAGTTGAGAAATACAAGTCTCCTTTTTGTACATTCACTTCTTCCTACTAATGTCGCCTTCCTAAAAGCCCAAGCCAATCCAAATTAGTAAACCCCTTTTGCCTTCAACACTGTCTATGACAAAATCAAAATACCAAAGTCTTTAATTTTTATTCATCATATCAGTTCCTATCCAATGGAAAGCAATTGGATAAAATGACAAATATTATATATTTTGACACTTGGCTGAATGAAATTTCTATTTTCTTTTGAATGTCATAGTGGAAGTTCCTAAATTATTATTTCAGTATCTCAGTGAAATTGAAAAATTTCAAGTTGATTTTAATTATTCAATAAATTCTCTTGAAAATATTTTTCCTGCATATAATAAGGGAGTGAACTCTGTTTAGAAAAAAAAGAAGGTTGTGAACTTTTTTTATGTCGTATGCCTACTTATTTTTTAAAAGCATTTTCAGTTGTTTTGGTAGAATAAAGTCAAATAACCATTGCTGAGTCGGTTGTGTCTGCCCATTGGTGATTGGAAAGCCACCGACCACCCCAGTTCTTACATAGGGAATCAGCTACGTAAAAATGACCTCGACTCCATTTACAAATCCCATCTTGCAATGATAAATTAACTAAGTCTCCGTATCTTAATTTGTAATTGGAATATCCATTTTGCAGGGTGATGCCGACAGTGCTGTTGATAGGCTCTGGCAGAAAAAGAAAGTTGAAGTTCGACAACAATGATCCATTCCATCTTGCTTCTCGTTTCAAGCTGTGGAGTTTGTTTCTTGAGACTTTCTCTTCAAGTTTTGTTATACCATCCTAGGATTATGAATGGTGCTAGAATTGAACAATTATAATTTTGGTTCCCAAATTACCTGACTTAGTGCTTGTGTAGTCTGCATGCTTTTTTTGATATAAATATTTATGGATGGTTGTGTTTCACCTCTTTTCTCTGCATTTTTGCTAGTCTTGCCCCGTTATTTCTTCTCGGACATCTGTTCCATTTTGTTTCTCTTCTAATTTACATTGTGAACACTACCTTGTGAACCTCGAATTTCTTTATTATTATTATTATTATTTTTAAATTTATGAATTAAACTGTAGATAAACTCTTCTCAAATAGATAGTAAGATCTGCTTCTCTATTGAAAATACAAAAACAGCCCGTCACGCTTTTATCCTCCAAAATATCAACGAATGAACTATACCATTTGATCCATTTATCAGCCAAAAAATTGTATCAAGGGAGGGAAAGATGATTTGACATTTTCAGATGATATTGCCCTTACAAATAATTTATAACTCCTAATTCGTCCTTCAGTTAATATAATTTAATACTAAAACTTTTTGCTTAGGTTATTGAATGTGGATTCCTCCCTCAAATAGGTTGTAATTAATGAATATCTAATTTTACTGCTATAAAATCTAATGCTAATAAGGTTTTTACTATATATTGAAATTATTATCTAATTTGTCAACTGTTTCATTAATGTTATGGATAACTGTTGTTGCAATCCCAAATCTTTCACTTTTTCACAAGTTTTATCTAAATTTTTTATTCGTACCATCCACAATCTCAAATCTTTTATATCGTTGGAGCACAAGGACAAATGGACGGATATCGTCCATAAGACAATCAGTTGAACTAAAAATTTTACTCTCACTACATTTTGACTAATTTTAAAGTGTGAAATTGTAACTTTGCATTTTATACATAAAATAAGTTTAAAAACAAAAAATAAAAAGAAAATAAAACCAATCTCCACCCTCGCCCAAATTCAAATAAAAAACAGAAAATTACAGGACCATTGCCGCCACTGCCGTCCCACATTGCAAACTGACATCGATGCACCACCCTAATCACCCCAAATCTTCATCTTCTTCTACAATACAATTTTCAATCTCTTTAAATCGAAATCTTCAAAACAAACCCAAAAATTTCAGACTCTAGAAAACCTCTCAATTTGTTGTATCAGACTTCTTTTCCGATGTTTCGATCCCCATAAAGGTATGATCCAATCTGCAATTACATGAGTTTTCTCACAAGCCACCACATAGTGGCAAATTTTATGTGCTATTGCTTAATCATTCAGCTTTCATCTCTTGTAGCTTTCAATTTTGACTGCTATTTAGCATCACGAGGATTACAACATTGTATTAACTGCAATTAAGTGAAATGTACAATTAAATAAATAAAATAATTTCACATTTAATTAAACTTATCGCATAATGTCATGTAACTTGGCACTCTAAGGCGGTCCTACATAGCATTCAGGGGCAGATCCATGAATTTTTTGCGCACGGGCTAAAATTTAAAAGTCGATATAATAAATTCATATATAAATTAAATTCAAATTCACTTAATTTGAAGTTGTTCCCGACGAGGTTTTGAAACATAAAATTCATCTATAACAGAATTTATATCTATCTTTTGAGCAAGTTCTCGTTCGATGAAGAGTGTCATGCAATCACCAAGAAACTCATCCTCCATTCTGTTACGATCATTATGCCAACAAGACAAAAAAAATAATTCATGATGTCGACAAGGCAATAACAACAATCATTATGCCGACAAAACAACAAAAATAATTCATAATGCCGGCAAGGCAATAACAATAATCATTATGCAACATTTCAACAAAACAACTTAAACAAGTGGGCGAAAACATTCAATTCAATATTTTGCCGGCAAGGCAATAAGCAGAGAGATGAGCAACTAGACTTACCAGGGATATTCAAGCTTTTGCTTTTCCTACGTGTATGTGGAATTAATCATGTTGAATGTAAAAACAATTTAAGCCAATCATAAGAGTAGTATTGCTCCAAACTATCTATATTACTTGTAAAACAATTGAATGAATATTTTGACCTGACCTCATAAACAAGGCTCTCAGCACCAATCAAGTATGGCAGCTGCCCCAGAAAGTAGCAACCCTATTATTGCAATACCCAGAACACCATAGAGGTTTATGAGGAAATAAATAAACATAGATAAGTCATATAATAATTATTTAATGCCAAAAAAAGGAGAAAAATAGATATACTAGGAGTTAGGAAGATGTACAAACCTCAAAGAAATTTAAAACAATTAATGCAAAGTAGTAAAGAGACCAGAGAAAGTCAAATCGAATAAATATGAAGTAGGACTTCAAAGAACTTTCCAAGCTCGAATTATCAAGAATTTCCTCAGGTATACCAATACCATCTTCAGCCTGCAAATATAAGACATGTCAAATCATTATATAGGGAAAAAAAAAGCAGAGATTGTTATAAGCATTCTAGAAATTTTCAGGAAAATGTTTCTTTCCAAGGTACTGGACTCAACATACTCATCCTATAATACGCATGAAGTTCTCCTCTAATTTCCTTGATATTCCAAGGTTGGAATTAAGTCGCAGAAAATCTAATTTGCATTTGCACAAACCAACTGATCCAGAAATGCTTGAGCTTCCAAATAAAATGAGTTCAATCAATCATAAAAGGCATCAGGAACAATTGAAGTCTACGATGCAGTCACTACACCAAGTCCACGCCAATATTCCCATTACCCCACTAACAAATAAATTACAATAAAATAAAACCCAATCTACAAGATGATAAATCGAATGAGGTGCTAGGGTTTTCGAAATGGAAATTGTGCGATCGATTATTTGGGGATTTGATAATGGCAGAATTTTAACCGGATATAGTCATATAGATAAATGCATGATTCTCCAAAATTTCAAAATACATCAAATAATCACAACAAAATTGCCCAAAATATGTTGGAAGAACAGAAGAAGATGAGCAGCAGTACCAGTTTCAGTTGAGTTTTTGCGTTTGTGAAAAGCTCGTAGTCGTTGGCTGAGATAACCGGCGTCGGGCGTCCGGCTAGAATGAGCAAGAATCCGGTGGCAAGGCCTCCGGCCGTCCTCGAAATCAAGTCCTCCACATATAATCAAAATCGGAATGGCGGAATGGGCTCCTCTCTTCATTCTTCAATTTTTTTTGTACACGGGCTGGGCCTAATACTGGATCTGGGCTTGGGCGAGCACACTGTAGTCCGGGCCAGCCCGTGCCTGGATCCGCCCCTGAATTAGCATTATTTTTGAATTTTTTCCTTCCTTCAAAACTTCCAAAATGCAGCAAAACTTTGCTCCAGCTTAAACTATAACTTCATAAATGAATTTCACCAGAGGGTCATGAAATTAAGACAGGATTTGTTAACTCTAGATCAGATAAACACTAAATTTCAAATGGGATCTCCAAGAAATGAACAAAATACCAAACCGAAATGGTAGAGATTTTATTTTCGAGCTGCTATTTTTCTGCTGCCGTTGGCCTGTTTAAATGCTCTCTTTTGGAGTTTTTGTTCTTTTCTTTTTTGCCCTTTAATGGAGTACTGTAGATTACTGTAAATTATTTTCTTGAGAATGAAAAACAAAAAAAGAAATAAGGATTTTTGATTCGGGAAAGAAAAACTCCATTATGGCGAGGTGGGTTGAAGGCAAGGAAGGGAATGGAAATGAAGTTTGATTGTGGTGGGATTTTGTTTTCCGGCCAGAATGAAGAAGAAGATGAGATGGGATGGATGGGATGGGGTCGGAGTTGAGGTTTTGGGGGAGCGTAGGGGTTGGGGACGTCACATTATTATTATTTTTATTTAATTGTTAATATTAGGAAAAATACATGGTTACCATTTTACCTTTTTAAAATTAGTCAAAATTTAGTCAAAGTCAAATTTTTAGGCCAACTAAAGTTTTATGGTCGGAATCCGTCCGTTTGTTCCTGTACTGCAACGAAATGAAAGCTTTGAAACTGTGGTTACCACAAATGAAATATTTAATCAAAGTCTGCGAAAAAGGAAAGGTTTGGGACTGTAGTGCAATTATATTTTAGAGCCTGTTTGAGCCATATTTTTTGGTGAAATGTATTTTGGAATAATATTTTGATAGAAAATATATGGTTAAAAAATAATTTTTTTTTTAGTTTGTGTGTAATATTATTTTATTGAAAAATGAGATTGAAAATAATGGAGAAAAAATATGTTTTTGAAAAGAATGAGAATTTTTCAAATTTTATTCTTTCAAAAATCATTTTCAACCACACATATTTCAATAAAATAATATTTTTCATCGTATCAAAAACTTTTCTATATTTTTTAATCACATTTTAAATCACATCAATATTTAAAATACATTCTTCCCTCAATAATATGCATCAAAGACCCCCTTAATATTATTAAGAAAACATGATAAAAATGGGTCCTTGAACCTAGTAATATAAGAAAGGAAGAATGAGTGGATGAACAGGGGATGAGGGACCTGTACAAAACAATGTACCAATTCAAGTAAGCCATAATACAACTTTGCATTTTGGATATCTTCCTCTTTCCATCTTCTTCCTTTTTAATTATGTCGGAAAATTTTTAGTCTTTGATAGTAATGTGAGTTGATGTTTTAAATATCACGATTTACTAATTTTGATGGAAATATTCATTTAAATTTTGATTTCTATTACGCCTTACCATCGAGGCTCCAGTGAACGTGCTACGTTGTAGTCCACATGAGAAGGAAAGTCAACAAAGACCCAATTGATCAAATATAAAGAAGTTAAACAAATGTTGAAACTCATGTATCGAAGCACTGCCTAAATGACTGAAACTCTTAACTCGAAGCGCTACGTAAGAAATCAAAGAAGAAGTCGAAACTCTTCACACAAAAGACCACCAATACGAAGCTCCTTCTGGCCAGAGCCCTCAGTTCATCCGAAGTTCCCGAAATTGAAATTGTCTCTTACAAGATTTGTAGGCTATTTTTAGAAATGATTGATGTAACGTTTGTAATAAAGAATGTCATGTATGTCAGCCTAATGTATATGTCGGTTGACCCGTTGTTAATGTATTTAATGGATAGATTTAGTGATGTGAGACTTCAGTCAAAGAGATGAGGCCACGTGATTCTGATCCAACGATCACCATGTCCGCTAGAACTCTATAAATAGGTGGTCTTGGTAAAAGATGATCTTTTCAAATTTGATTCTAATATACAAGAGTACACTAAAAAAAAAAAAAAAAAAAAAAAANAAAAAAAAAAAAAAAAAAACTCTCGATATACACTCTTGCTTGTTCTACTTTGTTAGTTTGATCTTAGTTTATTCACACATTGTTGGTGATTGTTTGTTAGTACAATCATCTTAGTTACTATTGTTGATGCTCGAACATTTTTATCTCGCGCTGTAAAACATCTCCCGCGTTCACGCGCTCCCATTCCGCGTTTGGTTCTACGGTCAAAACCCGTCGAAACTTGCTTAATTTAGCTTGAGTGGGCTCGGACATCTGCTATCTATGTTGGCACGAAAAACGAGGTCAATAGATTATCGCCGTCTTTGAGAAACCACTCATTTAACCACGAAATCCTGCAGGAAAAAGCCAATTGGAAACAACTCTTATTGTGAAGTGATTTCAAACATTTGAAAAATGAGTGTTCTTGAATAAATAATCGTTGAGAAAGTCCAAGATAAACCATTTGATAGGAAGCCAATCTAATCCTTGAAAAAAGGAATATCATTTGTTCAAAAAACGCTTATTATCATGAGTTCAAACAATGAAGAATATGCACCTTGAAGAGTTAGAGAATAACTTGAAGAAGGGGAACCCTTGCATGCTGTCCCGACTACTCGCCATCGACCTCACCAACAGCACATACGAGGTGGGTCTAGGATAGCTGTTAAGCTCATTAGGGAGGTGGTCACAATGGTCGTAAACATGAGAAATATAACCTAACATAACATAGCCATGCATGAATTCTTAATGAAGATGCAGGGTCAAGGAGGATACCCAGTTCCTCCATATACAGTCCGAGGAAATGTATTTCACGATCCTTCACAAAGAAAATACTACCACGGTGAAGAGGAGGTCCAAAACCAAATGGTTGACTACCAACATTATGCAAGGGAGGAAGCTCCCTAGGAAAGGGAAGTTGGAGTTGATATATCCACTAACTATGCCATTGACTGACCCACTGAGTTCCCATTCAACTTTCCTTCAAACTATGACCCAGAAGACGTGCCCCAAAGGTCCGTAATGATCCTCATCGATTTGAAAGATAAAATGAGCTAGTTTATAATGATGTACCTCAGAATTTCCCTAGAAATAGGTGTGAGAGGAGAGCAAAACATGCTGGGAGTCAAGCATGACCTTTCGAATTATCCCAAGAAACTCAGTTTAGGGAAGATGGAGATTCAGACGGCTACAAAGGTCATGCGATCTTGATGACACGATGATGTCAATCTATCACTTTCACAAGGGATTAGGAATGCCACTGTACTAAACCACTTCACGTTTTTTAAAATTCTCAAGTATGATAGAAAAGGTGATCTTGCGAAGCATCTCAATAGTTTCAAGACTCGCATGAGCCTAAGAGGAGTCATTCCCACCATGAAGTGTAGAGCATTCCACTTAACCCTAAGTGGAGCGGCTGAAATATGGTATACCAGACTTTCGGAAGAAAGCATCCGAAGTTGGCCAGACTTTAAGAAAACTTTCCTCAAGCACTTTGCAATAAGCAAAGAAAGTGAAGGGTTAATACAGTGCCTACGAACATGAGATAGCAACAAGGTGGGTTACTGAAAAGCTTCCAGCTTCGTTTTATTGATAAAATGACCTACTGTGTGCAAGTTACAGATAGAGAAGCTTTAATAGCCCAAAGGGAAGGACCGGATATGAATTCTCTCTTTTGGAGAGATATGCAAAACAAAGACCCTACCAGTTATGATACTTTACTGGAAATGATAAGGTGGGAGATCATCAATGAAAACTTGAGAGATCATAGGAATATGGCAAGTCAAGGACTTTCACCTCCTCAATTGCAAAGAGAAAGAGGCCCAACCTCACACTTGATGGACCACCAGTTGGACAATCGATCTCCCTCAATCCAGGACAAGCGTTGGCTTTAGCAACATTAAGTGCAGTGCCTACATTGGCCTATGTGGAAGTGAAACGTACTAAGGCAGACCCTACCAATGCTCGTAATGGCCTAAAGAGGATGCTAGTGGATAATGGAAGCTCTGTCAACATCATCTTTGGAGCCACCTTTGATAAAATAGAAGTTAACTACGAGCTGACCCTAATGAATCCCCCCTTAAATGACTTTACAAGTGATTCATTCCAAGGGATGAAATCACTCTAGCAATAGAGATGAGAACAACACCATTACTTGCTCATCATTTTATGGAATTTCTGGTGGCAGACAACCACTTCGCCTACCATAGAGTGCTTGGGAGGCCGACATTAAAGGAATTATAGGCCGTTACTTCCATTCACCATTTTGGTATGAAGTTCTCAACATAAAATTACATTGCCACGATCAGAGGCGACCAGAGAAGTGCAAGGGATTGCTATTCAAACTCCCTTAGGAAAGTAGAACCATGAAGTGTCAATGTAATCCTAACAGATATTGACATGGATAACATCCCTAAATAAGGGCAAAACCTTGAACAATGGGATGACGTCGAAATGATCGACGCTTCTGAAGAAAAGGCTGTCCAAGAATCCCGACCTGAAGAAGGAAGAGTTGTTGAAGAGCAGGTAATTTGGAGGAACTTGACCCTCGCACCATCGATTGCGAGCCTCGAACAGCCCCCATAGAGGAATTGGAGAGTTTTCAAGTAAATCCCTAGGATTCCTCCAAATGCCCGCAGGTTGGAAAAGATCTGTCACTAGAGGCCAATGAAAAGTTGAAAAGCTTCTTGTGCAAAAACTTGGACGTCTTCTCTTGGATGCATGAAGACATGGTTGACATTAATCCAAAAGTTATTTATCACCACTTGAAAATCGATCCTAAGGCTACATCACATAGACAGAAAAGGAGAGCTCTTAATTCGGAGAGATACAAAGCCTTAAACAACGGAGTAAATAAGTTAATCGACAATTGCTTTATCCGAGGATCGATGTATTTGGAGTGGGTCTCTAATTCTATCCTGGTCAAAAAGCACAATGACAAGTGGAGAGTTTGTGTGGATTTATCAAACCTAAATCGAGCTTGCCCCAATGATAGCTTTCCACTTCCTTGGATATACCAACTAATGGACTCAACAACAGGACACGAACTGCTTAGCTTCATGGATTCCTATTCTGGGTACAATCAGATCCCGATATTCCCAGTCGACGAAGAGCATACATCCTTCATAATGGATAATTGTCTTTATTACTATAAGGTCATGCCCTTTGAGTTGAAATACGTTTTCAGAGTTGCCTCTGAAAAATTTCTAGGCTACATGGTCAATCAAAGAGACATTAAAATCAATCCAAAAAAGATAAGGTCACCTCAGAAACCTAAAGAGGTGCAGACCCTCACTGGACATATAGCAGCTTGGAACCGCTTCATCTCAAAGGCGACAAACAAATTCTTACCCTTCTTCAAGATTCTAAAGAGAGGAAATAAGTTCCAATGGACAGATGAATGCAAGGTAGCCCTAGGGATGGTAAAAAAACTCGACAAATTCGATACTTGCGGTGCCCAGCCCCGAACGGGACTGGAATAACCTGCTTATTGGGTATTCGAGATGGGAATGGGGCGGACAATTTTGCCCCAGGGCGGGGATGGGTAATGGGCACCCCGCCTCATCTCGTTTAAATTTTATTTTTAAATTTTTTTTTAAAGAATCCAATACTTTAAATTGAAAATTTCATTGATTCTAATAGAAAATGACAACTAAAATTATTTGTCCAAGTCTAATGAATGAGGGCAATAAAAATAAATTATCAAAAACTTAAATTTTTTTTAATAGGGTAGTAAAGGGGACAAGGCCTCGTCCTCGCCCCGCCTTAAATGGGTAACGGGGCGGGTGGGCGGGGAGGTTGCCCTACCTCGCCCCCACCAACCTCTCCGTCCCGCCCTGTTGCCATCCCTAGGTAGCCCTGCAAGAGTTGAAGAAACACTTGAGATAGGCTTCCTCCTCTCCAAACCCAAGGCTGATGAACCACTGTAGCTGGACCTAGCAGTAATCCTCGACGCAATCAATTCAGTTGTTATAAGAGAGGAAGGTGACAAGCTGCCCGTTTATATAAGCAAAACACTTTTGGCAATAGATACTCGCTATCTTGATATGGAGATGCTGGCACTCTCCTTGGTGACAGCTTCTTGAAAATTGAGGCCATATTTTCAGCCCACATCATACACGTGCTAACTAACTTCCCTATCAAGCAAGTGCTGTAGAAACCTGATGCTTTAGGAAGATTACTAAAGTGGGCAATAGAATTTAACGAGTTTGATATTGTGTTCAATCTAAGAGCTGCTGTTAAAGGACAAATCTTAACAGATTTTGTAGCAGAGTTTATCTCCATTGCAGAAATGAAAGAGGAGATGGAACTCGCGGAACCTCCTATATGGAACATTTTTGTCGATGGTTCTTCGGAAGACACTGGATCTGGAGTAAGAGTGGTTCTTGTTAGTTCAGAAGGACATAAGCTTAATTGTATCATAAGGTTCGGCTTCAAGGCTACCAACAGCGCAACAGAATATGAGGCCTTCCTACCTAGCCTCGTATTGGTCATGGAAATGCAAGCGAAGAGATTGTAATCAGCAGCAATTCCCAGCTGATAGTTAGCGAAGTTCGTGACAGTGCTCAACCAGAGATAAGTCCATGGCCGCTTATCTAAAATTGGTCATGGAGTTCATTCCAACTTAGAGGTGGCTTGACGAGTGGCTCGTCAATTTTTTTTAAGGTCTAGGTACAGTTATTAAAAAAAAATTAGGCGAGCTCATGAGCTTGTGGGCTGAGCCACTCGGCTCGCGAGTAACGAGCTGAGAGGTGCAGTTATTAAAAAAAAAAATTAGGCGAGCTCACAAGCTTGTGGGCCGAGCCGCTCGGCTCGCGAGTAACGAGCTGAGCTGAAGCTCGGCTCATTACAAACGAGCTCGAGCTTGGCTCGTGACGAGCACGAGCTGAACTCGTGCTTATACGGGTCGAGCCGAGCATCACTATTCCAACTTTTGAAAAATCAGCAAACAGTAAAGATTTCAAACTGTTCATTATGGTGCCCATAGAACACCTTCCTAGACCCCCTATTGCTATAGGCGAATAGGTAATGTGGGTCGAAAATAAACCACTATGGATGAAGCTAATAATAGGGTTCCTCAAGGACCATGACCTTCTGAAAAAGAGGAGGCACAAAAGCTCAAATGACAAGCCGTTCACTTCGTTTTCTAAGACGGTGTGCTTTACAAAAGATGTTTCTCCTTGCCTTTACTCCGATGCATAGGAGGAGATCAAGCTACTTATGTGCTTCGAGAAATTCATGAAGGAGTATGTGACAATCACTTGGGAGGATGGTCCTTAGGACAAAATGTGTTAAGACAAGGATATGATTGGCCCACATTGAAAAATGACACACAACAGTTTGCAAAGAAATGCGATGAGTGTCAATGCTTCGCAAAAATTCAGATACAGCCTTCTCAGGAACTAAGCGTTGTTTCTAGCCCTGGCTGTTTGCCAAATGGATGATTGATCTTATAGGCCCCCTACCTAAAGAGAAGGGCAATTTCAGCTTCGCAATAGTCGCCATTGATTACTTTACCAAATGGGTAGAAGCTAAACACCTTTCCAAGATCACTGAAGCAAATACTTTCAAATTCATATGGAAAAACCTCATTTGTAGGTTCGAAATTCCCCATTCAATTGTTTCAGATAATGGGGACAATTCGACAAAAAGAAGGTCAAAAACTTATGTAAGGAGCTGGGCATCAGTAAACATTTCTCCTTCCTACATCACCCTTAGACAAATGAGCAGTTAGAAGCTGTTAATAAGACTGCCAAATACACGTTGAAAAGAAAGTTAGACGCTTCTAAAGGGGCTTGGGTTGATGAACTACCCAAGTCTTATGGGCCATCCGAACTACAAGCAAAATAGTTATAGGAGAAGCTATTTTCTCTATGGCTTACGAAGTTGAGGCTATGAGTCCAGCTGAAGTGGGTCTGTTGTCTCCTCGCGCATTCATTTTAATGAAATGAGGGATAATTTTAAGCAAAATTGGCTAACTACCAACAAAAAATGACAAGATACTACAATTCTAAAATTAAGAAGAATTCATTTCGCTTGAACGAACTGGTGTTTCAGAAGATATTCTTATCTTCTAAAGAGTACTGGGTAGACACCCTTGGTACCTATTGGGAAGACCCTTATCGTATCAAAGAAAAGGTTAGGTCTGGAACTTATAAAATCGAAAATATGAATGGAAATGCACAACCCCATCCATGGAACGCGGAGCATCTAAGGAAATACTACCAGTAAGAATGTCAATATACAGTTTGTATAGTTCTTGATTCAATGAAATTGACTTTTATTAAAGTGTTTGTAAAGAAAAAGTACATCTTGTTGACAAAAACTATCAAAAAAGGGAATTTAAGAACAGTCCGAATATTTTCGTTGCTCGAACGACATCTTCGCGGAGCTCTAGCAATAGCCTGACACTTGGGGAGCACCATGGTCCTTGTTATGTGCACTCAAGCATCTCCGAGACGTGAAGCGAGTTACCGCCTCGTGTAAACCATCTTGGACTCTTTCAAAACCTCTTCAAGTTTATTATCAACTCTCTGAATTTCAACTTCAATTCTCAAATACACTTCAACTAGAATTCCTAATCGGATTTCAAATAGAATTCCCAAGTAATCTTCCAAATAGAATTCGAGTCACACCTTAATTCTAACAGTAAAATTGCATGTTTTTTATGTTTTAATCACACCAAAGCCTGAAGAAACATAACAAGGAACTTGTCACAAACATGAGCACGTCAAAAATGGAGCAAGATTATTATGCCCCTATTTATTTTCCATTATTGTTCTAAACTTTTTTTTTACGTACTCATTTTAAACTCAAATTTTTTTCCTACTTTTTAATCACACATTCTCCAAAAAATCACTAATTAAAACAATATTTTTCCAAAAAATGGCCACTAAACAAGGGCCACATTTACAATGTAATGTCCGACAATTCAAGAAGCTTCGGAGGCAAAGTATATGTCCACAGATACTACAGGTAAGAAGTTCTTAACTTCTAAATTATTTCTTATCACATGGTTGAGAACCAGAAAGTAGTAGAACAATTCCATGAAATTGTTCTAAAATACAATCTGTTTCTTCCTGAAGAATTATGCTATGTGTACATAAATGCCACATGGTCCCAATAGGAGGCGACCATGTGGCATTTATGTTAACTATTATGGACAATTCTATGGGCACCTTCATGAATCCATTGCGGCATTATTTTTCATCGAGAAACTAAAAGACTACAAGAAAATCTTAAAGCATAGAAAATATGACATATCTGTCGAAGATCTGGGTTGTCATCTCCGGGAATTAAGTTGAAGATTTGGTTTAATTGGAGAGTACACTAAGTACTGAGATTAATTTTCATTAATTTGAAGGTGAAAAATTTGTTCCGTATCGTGTTCCTAAAGTGATCTTATCTTATGTATAAAGCAACTAAATAATTCCAATTTTTAGCATATTATCAAACAATGCAACATTCAACTAGAAACTTGAGTTTTGTTAACAAGTAGGTAATTTTTTTTCCCATGTATTTGTCCTTGAAAATTGAGATACAGTATAACAAGTTGCTTAGCCAACATGCGGAGACTTGTATCTTTCCTTTTCTATTTATTTTCTTGTGGCGTAGGGGTATGTAGATATGATTTTAAGGAAATTTTTACTCAAATGATATTCCTGTTATGGATTAATTTTGAAGGGCTCATGTCATAATCTTGTGCCCCATGTTTTAAAAGGAAACACGCTTGTATTCTTATGAAACTTCCTGGAAATTGGTATTAGGGCTTAATCGAGCAAATAAAACATGCCATGTTTGGTTTTTAGTATATTTTGATAAAAGTTGACGAAACGTGTGATTGAAAAGTTAAAAAAAATTATAGATCTTATAAAATGTACAGTTAAAAATAAATTTGAGAAAAATAAAAATAAAAATGAGAGCCAAACTATATACTCTTTCGATAAGGAAAAGCCCAATGATCGAGGCACACGTCTATTACGCTTTAGAAGCCGATATTCAAATATTCATTTTGTGACACGTGGTTTCACGGGGTGTATTTCTTCTTAGCACAGAAAGAGATACCATGCGACAGTAGTCTGGACCTTCCGTCTTCTCTCGATCATTTCGGGACGAAAGAAAATTTAATTACAATTTGTAGAAAACTTGCAACACCCTAAAGCTTGAAAGATTTTTGAAAGACTAATACCCCCTATAATAGCTTGCAGAAAAAAAAAATCCAAGTGATAAGAGTGTTGACCTATGGTTGACATCTCGTTTTGATTATCATAAACAAATTATGTTTATTACTAACAAATTGATTTTAAGTGTCCATAGTAATTATTGCACATGAATAAAATTGATGACACGAAGTTCGAGTCCAAGCAATTTGCATACAATGATCAATATGGAACAAAATCAATCAATCGAGGCTATGAAGAATGATATCGCAAAAGACGTAAATCAAGATACAAGTCAAAAGTACGACAAAGTCAAGACGATTAGACATTGTAAAGGTAAAATATTTTAATACTTGACAATGAATCGAGACGAGCTCAAGTTTTTATTTTACGATCGAAAAATCAGGATACAAAAATGTTTGTATAAAGATTATTTTTCAAAAAGTAAAAATCTCAAAACTCATATTTGAAAAATGTTACTTACCTTGAAAAATATTTTCAAAACGTCCCTCAAGCACTTACATTTGTTAAAAATTAAAACAAGGATGTTTTGGCATAAAACGGTTGTATCGGACGTCCGATACGCCATACCGGACGTCCATTATGGTGGTTTTACAGCCAACGGTTAAAAATTCAACAATTTTGATTTTCTGACACAAACGGCTTGTTGACCATTCGGTATGTACCGACGTCCGGTAAGGGTCGTCCGGTTGGGCATAGTTTTTGACGATTTTTCACCTATAAATACTAACTCACATTGCATTTAATTTCAACCTTTTCTAGACCAATAAGTGAGCATTTATTGAAATAAATCATTGATCTTCATTATTTATTCATCCTCATAGATTGATTTATACTTGAAAAACTCTTGATTATTCTAAACTTAGAAAATCAAATTCTATCAAAAGTTTTCAAATCAAACACTTGAGTCATATTCATTACCATCTATTAAAGTGTTTGTCTTCTTCTCTTCTTGTTCTCAACTTTGAACATTTTACTCATTAAGAAGAGAAGATTTCACTTGTAAACTCATTTTGAGTTTTGGGTTATATTGAGGTCCTGTAAAACTCAAAAGTGTGGGTCGTGTTAAGGTCCTGAAAAATTCAACGATGTAAAAGGATCGTGCTCCTTGATTGTAAGTGACCGGAAGCATTGTAACGATTGAATTGCACCATAAGTCAATCAATATAGTGAAAAAGGCCTTGATAGTGCCGGAGAGGTTGGTAACGGGGACGTAGATCATTACATTGGATCGACCTCCATATTATATCGTTTGTACTCTCTAACTCTCTTTACCTAACTTTTTACTTTGTGCAAGCTAATATCGTTTCATTTATGTGTTTACTTGTGTTTAGTTTATTTCTCTATCATTTGTATGTTCATTAGTTTAAAATCTTGAGTAATTAACGAAAAAGTTTTTATAACCAATTCACCCCCTCTTGGTTAGCCTATCTTGAGTTTTTAATTGGTATCAGAGCATGGTACTCACCTCTTTAAGATTTCANAGTGGACTACCACCAATTCGAGGCATCGAGCACCAAATCGACTTCATAACTGGAGCTGTCATCCCAAATCAACCAGCCTATCGAAGCAATCCCAAGGAGACAAAAGAGTTTCATTAGGATCTCTTTATGAAACAAAATGAGCCAATTGTAAATATGATTACTCGCTTTACCGACATTGTAAATGATCTAAAAGGTTTTGATGAAATGTGTGATTGAAAAGTTAATAAAAATTATAGATCTTATAAAATGTACGATTAAAAATAAATTTGAGAAAAAATAAATTAAAAAAAAAGAGAGAGCCAAACTATATACTCTTATGTTTATCTTATATGTAAAAGGAAGACCCCATATGCATAGTTCAATAATTTTATCCAGATTCATAATTCAGCGTTTTTTACTTAAAACACCTTTGAAAGCATTTTAACTTTGTTTCAGAGAATGCATCTTAAAAAATACTAGATCAAACAAGTTTTGGGTGTTTTGCAAAACTGAAAACTGAAGGCCAAATGACTCCTAAGATTTCTAAGAGTGCCGGCCCTAAGTTTTGCCTTGATCCAAGACGTCTTTTTAGAGAGTGAAACAAGATGAGCCAATTGTTAATATGATTACTCGATTTACCGACATTGTAAATGGTCTAAAAGGCTTTGATAAAAAATATACTAACGGAGCGCTTGTGAGCAAAATGCTTAGGTCACTTTCGGAGGAATGGAGCCCCATACGGATGCTTATAGAAAACACAAAGGATGTGAATACATATCCTTTGGAAGAATTGTACGGAACATTAATGACCTATGAGCTCAACAATGCCGAAATCAAGGAAAAGGCAAGGAAGAGT